>BGPR01000834.1:101739-117737 GCA_013235015.1 Araneus ventricosus | reverse complement strand
AAAACCGCCAAATTGGCGTTAATACGTAAGTACAAAAACCGCCAAATCTGTAGCTTCGGTGGCGTTAATACGTAAGTATGAAAAAATCATATTCTCTTGACGTCACTTACTCTCGCTACGCTACTGCTATGTTCATAAAACTTTAATGCGTTTCCGTCACTTTTTAAAGTCAAATATGATGAGGGGGCGAAATATGCCATTCACCGGGCGCCGTTTACACAAGCTAAGTCACTGATAATGGTGGGGGCGGCGAAAAATCATAGTATGACCCAGGAGACACTTAACCTCGCTACGCCACTGAGTACATAGTATAACAATGTACTCCTGTTTTACAAACCCCGTTAAATGGAGATGTGCATCTCTCAGGACACAGCCACATTTGATATTGCTAAAAATTTATTAAACTTTATGCTCGCTTTCTACTTTATTCTAAATATAAGTGTACTTTTGAGTATTTTCTCATCTCATTTGTTTATCACGAAGACAAACTATATATGCCGTACATAAACGCTACATTTCTTTTTAACCAAAAGCGATATAGTTTAGCAATGAATCATGATGCGCATTTCTGGTAACGCATAAATATTTTATATATTTTAATTGTATTTCTTTACTGCAGAAAATATTGAATATTTTTATTCATTTTTTGCAAAAAAAGATTTAAAAAACTCCTTATAAACCTGTAAACAGATTTAGAAAACAAGGGGAACACCCTTTCCATATAATATCTACATAATATTAAATGTCTAAATGTCACTCTGTAAGAACGTTGTTCGACAATATACACTGAAATACCAATAGTCACAGCATAGCAGTATATGCAGATTTATAATCTACTCTCTCATCGCGAAAAGGATATAATATATTTGCTACTTGTTACCCATTATCTGCCATTGTCCCTTTTTTGGGACACTTGTTTTTTAATTATTTTAACCTAAACAGTGCAATTTTTAGCTTTGATTGTTGCATCTCAATGTTGAGCCTACAGCTTTAAAAGTTACAAATCCAATAAAAATCATTTTCTAATTAAAAGTTAATTCATCAGTTTGATTAAAAAATTTCATAAGTTGCGTTTTCGTTCATATTTCATTCATGTTATCATATTAATGTAATTTTCTTCTGAAAAAGTGAAATAATAGAGTTTTAGCAAATAATAGGTTATCTGAGTATAATGCAGAAAGAATACGAAGCTTGATACATTAGGTTCGGAAGTTTTCCAGACTTTTAATATCCCTATTTCTACAATAACAAGGCAGTACTGATATGCCCTCAAGGGACAGCGTGTTATTCACCCCTTTCCTCTGAATGAAACAGACACAACAATGTCTAAGCAGAAAGATTAGTAAGCGAACGATACAAACTGATTACCGCTGGTAATAAATGATGAATTCGAAACTTATCTGTGAGATCCTGGGGCTAAATTTAGCATTGATGGGACGTGTAATTTAAATGGTTATAAAGACAACACGATCCAACATCTGACCTAAGGATTCCGATAAGCAAGACGACTCCAAGTTTGATTGAGTCTGCGCTAAAGTATGCCGCCTCGTATGATATTAAAGACGCATCTTGGTATTTCAGTGAGGAATTTCTTCTGGCACTTCAGTATAAAATATCTTTGATATGTGTAACAAGATCAGTCCTAGTTTTAATTGTAGAAACAGAAAATTTCAAAGTATAACTTTTCTTACCTGTTCTGCTTTGGTATAGAATGCTACTGCTTGTTCTAGTATCTGTCTCCTTTGTTCCAACTGAGCATTAAGGTCTTTCCATGCCAATCCTAAATTTTCGGCCATTGCGGAGTAGACTTCCCCCCTGGGTTTCTGGGTGGAAATCAAGTCGTCTGCTTGTCGTAAGAGTTCCTCTACTGGACTCTGTTTTGTCTGAAAAGAAAAATGGCCAAACATTGTCAGTTGTTCTCACACACTCTACGTTTGATTTCTAATTGAAATCAAACGTAGAAAAGCAACGAAAAGCATAAATAGGCCAACCAATCGAGATATTTTTGCTACTTTCAAAATACAATTCAAGGATGGTATTTCTCATTTAAATCCCACTACTATTATCGATTATTTCAGTTTACTTCCACGAGGACAAAATGTCTTATAACTTGGTTTGGTACACTTGAATTGAAGGAAAGTTTTCAATTTTAGGTCTAGTAAAATACCTTGGTTTTGGATTTAAGGTTTGAAATTTTGCAAAAGGATAAAAGCATGAGATAGGCCAAAGGGCAAAAAAAAAGTTTAGACAGAATTGCAGAAAGCGATCTCTTTTATTTCAAATAATTAGATAATTATATGTCTGCAATTAAATGTTTTAGAGAGTAAAACTATCCCACGAAAAAAGTAACAAGCTTAATTTAGAATCTCAAGAACAGTAGCTTTAAATATGAATAAAAATTGCGTTATTTTCTATTTTTAAGGTAGAATATATTTTATAGATGGGTCAATTATTTGGCAATTTAAATAAAAAGGAAAATTTAATTTTCGACAAATCATAAATGAGACCGGTTTTAATCCTATTGCCAAGGTAATGCAAACGAAAGGCCAAAACTGATAGTCCAGCAGGCAACAAATAGGTTAATTAGAAAACTTTATATTTTTGTTTAGAAAACCAATATTAGAAAAGTTATAACGAAGCCTTTTATCCTGTTTTGTGGCAGTATTGTTCAATACTCTGCTGTGAAATACATAATAACATTCATTACTATTTCCTTGAATCATAGTATAACATTTTTAAGATGAAAAAAACAGTATTCTGCCATTTTGTAACATAATGTTCACATACTTTTTTTTAAAGTTCCATGTAGTCATAATGCAGTATCTGAAATACATCACAAACTGGTGTCTCAATAACTGAGGCGAAAAGAAATTCATCAGTTGTGTTGAGCGATGTCAAACTGAGACAAATCATAGAAGTGATAAAATGTTAGTGTGACACCTGCATATAGCAAATTGGACTTTTCTGAAACGTCGTTTTAATGCTTACTGCCGCATAAACAGCGTGAATGTTCTCCCATCGACTTTCTTGTATACTTCTATATGACGCGCTTTGTGTTCAGCTTCGTTGCGTACTGTTGGAAGCCGTTGAAATAAAAGACATACAAAAGATACACTTTCTTTATTGAAAGTCATAAGTAAATAGGTAAGAAGTTAAAAGGGGACTTGAAACCCTAAGTCCGTTAACCCTAACCCTGTTACTTCGATGTACCTTTTCTCAAAATATGTTAGAGATACATGTTTGCAACTTTTTATACAAGTAAAGTACACCTTTCTCATTGTACTGAAATGAACTTTTTTTTAAAAAAAACTCAAAACTTCATTTTTTACAATTTTTTGTGTCAAAATAGGGTAAAATTTCACTATGTCTAATTAAATATTGTGTAAATTTATAAAAAATTAACCAAAAGCTCATTTCAGTATAATGAGAAAGGTGTACTTGTATAAAAAGTTTCAAACATGAATCTATAACAGATTTTGAGAAAAGGTACATCGAAGAGTTAGGGTTAACGGATTTAGGGTTCCAACTCCCCTTTAAGTAGAACGACTTGTTTACGAAGTAACAATATTCACACAACTACACGAGCTGACTGGTTCATGACTTGACTGGACATCAGAGCAAAGAGTACAGCATTGCATTAGAATATCGCTACCACATCATTTTAGATCGGCACCACATAGTACAACAGTAAAACCAAGCAGAGCTTATATATTTTCTGTGACGTAAAATACGTCATTGCCAGCTGACGTAGGAATTCGGAATACTTAATTGTTGCCAGTCAGCCGTTTTAATGTTTACTGCCGTATAATCAGCGTGAATGTTCTCCATCGTCTTTCTTGTATAATTAATTCTATATGGCGCGTTTTGAGTTCTGCTTCGTAGTATACTGAAGAGAATCGAGTATGCAATTTGAATCTCTTTCCTCTGACCCATAGGTTCCCAAATTTGACTACAATTTTGGTGTCAAGACTCCTCACCGATTTTCATTTATCTAACTCGTTGCGCTTTTCAGTTGTCGCTCTTACATACACAGGAATCGACAGACCGACAGGCAATAGGTGGATTGGGTCCAAAATTTGACAGAGACAAAAAAAATAATGATAAAGTTCGGCATATAACTTTTTAAATTTCATAAGATATAAAATTTATGGTGTTAAGACCTCACACCAAATTTCCAGAGCCAGATTTCCCATAGGGCCAACCTAGGCCATGGCGTAGGGTGCAATAATCCGGTGGCGCAAACTTACAAGAAATTACAATAAAATATTAACACATTTCAGTATTATAATGAAAAGACCATATAAAATACTTTTTTAAGCACGTCCATGCTTTAAATAACCATATATTTACATTAAATACACATTAAATAAACGCATCAGATTTACGTCGGCTATCTCTATAGTTACGATGCGTGCATGAGGAAAGAAGATGAAGAATTAAGCGCTTTGGCGTAGGGTGTAGAAATGTATAAATTCGGCCCTGCAAATTTCATTTGTCTACTTTCAATTTTTTAGTTATTGAGTTCAGAGACAGACAGACAGAAATCCGAAAAAAGCATTTCCAAAAATGTTTTTTTTTTCGGACTCGGGCAGGCCTAAAGCGAGTGATTCTCGAGATTCATCAAATTTTCCAGAGTGAATTTTTTGACGAATACCATTCTTTCTGTTTGTATACTTCGTACATAAGAAAATAAAAGGGAACTTTTTGTAAAATAAACTTATTTCTTAATTAACAGAAGAAAAATTTGATATGAATTGTGACTGTGTATGATGGAAGTTTTTAAGGCTACAGAATTTAATTATATAATTTTCATCGATATATTTCATTATTTTCGCTATCATATTTCTTTTAAGATTTTTATCGTGACCTCCTGTATCATTTGAAAATAATTATGCTTAAATAAAAATAAAATCTAGCACCAATCTTATTTTATTCCTATCAAATAACAAAGCCATAACATCATTTTTCATCTAAATAGCCCATCTTGTTCTTTCGTGCACTACAAAACGCGTGGTTTTTAAAAAAGAAAGCTTTGTTCATCTGCTCTTTCCGCCGCCACGGTTAGAAGAAATTGCTTCTAATCCTTCCTCCTTAATGAGGTGTAAACGAATGATATAATTCCATTCAAGGACCTCTCTCAAATGAGTTAAGTGGTACAAAACAACAAGCACTTAAGATACTAAGGGAAGTGGGAACAATCCACTAGCAATAGCTTGTTACCCCGCTTAAGCGGCAAGGAACATTTCAATTTTTCTGCTTCTGTTTCTTCTTTGAAGACAAAACTCGTAAATTGGACTTGTAATAACATGTTATATAAGGAAGAGAAAAATGGAATTGATGTTAACCCCATAAAAAATACAGTGACCTTGCTCCACCCAAATATCTGTTCTTTCATTTCTTCAACGTAATGAAAAATTTTAATCTTCTCCAGCGGCTAAAATAACAACACTGTATCCAAATTACAAAGAAGAAAACACATTTTTCAATTGCTTGGTTCGTTGCAGAGTAGTTCTTGACAGAGGGAAGCTTTTCTCGAGTTAATAACAGAAAAGGAAGTTTCGACCTTCATGCTTTTATAAATCATCAGCTTAATCATCAGAAATTTAAATTACTATGCCTGCTTTTAAAATTTCTCTTGTACTTCTAGTTTTAGATATAGATAAAACATTTTTCATAACGCCATCGCATTTTTCTGTTATCAATAACGGGTACTAAGGTTTGAAACTAAACATCAAATGTTTGGCAATTCTTAGCTTTGTGCTTTCTTTCCAGATAAGTTTCCTCATCGATACATGCAAAATTAAGAAATCAAGTCGAATTATTTTACAGTTAGCTCGTTTGTCTATTTTTGAACTCTTTAAAAGCAAAATTTACATGAAGAACTTAAGAAGTAAAAGTATAATTTTTTAATAAAGCATTATTAATCACTTTTCGTAACTAAAAGTATCCAAAAATGAACACGTGATGAAAATAATTTTAGGTTGAATACGATACATACGATTCCAATAAGAATTCGACTCTGAAGCTTCATACAAATTATGTTTTAAACTTTTCCGTGATGATAAATGGGCTTTCTTTTCAATTAAGAATTTAACAGAGAAAACTCCTTTTCTTTTGTATAAAATGGCGGGTTGATTCATGGCAGCTCATCTGCTTCCTGTGTCTTTTCGGCTTGGGCGGTTTCAAACTTGGCATCTCCCTAAATAATCATTCGTTATAAAATGATTAACATACGTTTAATTCAATATTTGAACATTCCAAGCAATTATAAATGTAGCACCCTGACAAGCCACTATTTAGCTTTTAAAATCAGACTTATTTTTTTACCTAAAGAAATCACGGCTTATCCATATTTCACAGCTTTATCCATATTAATAGCATGCTATCATTTAAATAACAGTATTTAGAGAATTTTATGCTGGCGTAAATCCCATTTGGATTTCTTATTTTGAACAGAAAAAGAATAGGCGTATGTTTAAATCGCAATTGATGGTATAAATCTTGAACAATATTTAAATGACGATTGTTGCACGGATATACCGGTATTACAATTTTTTAAAAAGTAAGCATTTTTAGTACAACTACGCTAGTAAACATAAAAAGAACAAATATTTGTAATATTTTCCTAAAATGGAAAATTTGATTTCCTCGTCATTCAGTAGCTGGAAATATTGTGTAGCAACGGATTCGGAAACCCTCCGCGCTTTTGCGCATGCGCCGGGCGGAGTTATTTTCATCAAAATAGAGGGAAAGTGAAGAATGGAAGGGCGATGCTTACATTTGACTGAGCGTGATCTAACAAAGAACTACGGAAATGCGCTCATATGACTCATTGCCTGACACCCCTTTCCGGCGTAAAATCGTCCAGAAGTGGTAGTCTCGGAATCCGTTGCTGAATAGTAGTTATAACTCGATTTGGTTTTCGGTTTCATCGATGTGTTTTTTGTTTGTTTTATTTTGTGTGCGTGCGTCATTTTATTGATACTGTAAACAGTTTCGGTTGTCTTAAAATATCCACGGTAAAATCCTACCTGCAACTTCTCCAGTACTTTTTCGTGTTGCTGGTACAGATCTGTCACTTCCCGAAGGTTTGTACCAATATCCGTCATGGCGGGATACATCTCTTGGATTTTCAACTGGATCCATTCTTTACTCTGGAAATAAAAATTAAAAAATATTTCAGTATAAATTAGTGAAAACCTTCTAAAGCTGACTTTTAAAGACTAAATAGAATTACACAATTTTAATACAAATAACTTAAAACAAACAGTCCTCGGTGCTCAACATGTTTGCAGAGATTACTAGTGTTGACAGTGAGACAGTCAAACCCAACAGTTTCTATTGTCTATATCAGTTTCAATCACAACCTACCTTCCAATGTCTTTTGCTGGATTTTCCGAGGCATTTTGATTTTAATTTGGATAATTAAAATAAATGCCTTTTTTGTTACTTAACACGTTCGCTGCCAGGACACGTCATAGATTCGAACCATCTATCTAATTACAGTAGAGAAGGAGTCATCTGGTTAGATAATAGGTGTGAATCGTATTTGATTCATATGGAGATTAACGTGTTAAATACATTTACGTAATTTGAAAGATGATATTTTATTTTTTGTATTAAGAATATTGGTTGAGAATCGTTGGAACAGCCCGAAACGTGCTGAAAAATCATTTTTTATTCTTCTTCAGGTATTCCAAAATATTAAGATTAAAGTTGGAATACCATTTTTAATTATTTAAAACTCCTTACCAACTTTATGCACATTTTAATCAAATATCATGTCGTTACTCTCAATAACGTCATTCAATTGATTTAACATAAAAAATCTGATGTTTTCCTTTTAAAAGGACTATTCAATTTTCAATATTTTATCTAATAAGTTAGTATTATTGAAGTACATATTTTAATCAAATATCGCGTCGTTACTCGGTTTAATGTCGTTCAACTGCTTTAACATTCAAAATTTCCTTCTAAAAGGACTATTTAATTTTCGATATTTCATCTAATAAGTAAGTATTATTGAAGTATCATTTGATTCATTAATTACATTTCAACGATTCACAATTACAAAATCCACTCCAAATAGCCTTTATATAGTTTCAGAACGAGATTTAGTTCAACACAAAACAAACAAGCCAATCAAATGAATTTGCAAACAAATTCAAATCGCAAATAGCCGATGAAATGGGAATAATCCAACCTGCAACCAATTGACCTCGCATTTAGAATGTTTACAAAAAATAGCTTTATATTTTCATAAAAATAACAGACAGTAAATATGACGTTTACATAAAACGATGAACTTTCATTGTTCCAACAAAATAAAAGATAAACGTTAGGATAAAATGATAATATCTAGAACATTTCTTTTACCTTGACTTTTTCTTATACTTCCATATATATAAGGTCAATTATAGCTTCCGGTCAAAAATGATAGTGCCTATGTATTATGCAATCAAATGTTCTCAATTGACAATCAATAAAAATCCTCTAAAAGTGCCAAAGATAGTTTTTTGTTCTGATGATTCGCCACTGTTGTTTTTTATTTTGTAATGTTGAAATTTCCCGTTATTGACTTTGGGTTATAGACAGAAAACGTATTTACGCCATATTAAAATTCCAAAAATCATATCATCAGTACAAATGCAAACTATCAAATTCTGTATCTAATTCTATAGCACATTTATTAGTTTTCATTTTTATCGACGATATATCAGTTTCATTTTCTTGTTAATTTTTTCGATTTTTGAAATTTTTAGCAAATATTTCTTCGCTATCAATTATAGTCGCCATACCGTGCACACAAATAAATACATTTAATATTTTAAACAGACAAAGTGGCAACGCGAGAGTGGCTACACACGATAATTAAAGACGACATCGAATGAGAATTTAAAGACGTGGTCAAATAAGTAAAATAATTTAAAATGTTTATAAAACTTCCCTCTAGGAGCGAACGGCAATAAGCGTGTTAAAAACATATGAGGCGTTTTATCTCCAGATTCGTCGTATAGTGAAGAAAAACGAGCGCATATTTTGGGAAGTACTTTTCCCTTGGATGGATTTGGTTCAAAATCTCTTACAGATCAATAATTTTTGTGCCAAGACCACATACAAAATTTCACCCGTCCAGATCGTTGCGTTTTTGAATTATCGTGTTCACATACACACAGAGACATAATTCCAGTAATGAGAAGGGTTTTTTTCGGATTCACGGAGGTCTAAAACGCGGAGATTCATCAAAATCTGTAAATCGAATGTTTTGACGATCCAGTGGCGTAGAGAGGTTAATTGGCGCCCGGTTCATGGAATGATTTTTTCGCCCCCTCCATCAACCTTGACTAGTGTAAACGGCACCCCATGACATTTTTTCCTCCCGTCATAGGATTTTACTTTAAAAAGCGACATAAATGCATTAACGTTTTGTCACAGTGACCAGTGGCGTAGCTAGAGCAAGTGGCGCACGGAATAGTCCGATCTTTTTTATCCCAGTCGTCACCAGTGTCTAAAAAGAGTGAATGGTACCAGGGGGATATGGTATTATTTTTACGCCTCCGTATCATTTTTTGCTTTAAAAACGGTTTATACGTAGTAATGTTTTGTCTCAATAGGCCCTCTGAAACTGGCACAAGGGGCATCTATACTCTCTTGCCTTCCCCCGGTCGCTACGCCACTGTGACGATACCAATACTTTTTCTCCGTATACTTTGTATACAAGAAAGCGAAAAGGAAAAGAAAAACTCTCTTAATCCTACAATTTCATTTATATCATAAACCGTTTTAGCGATTTTTAAACATAAAAGACATAATCAGAGGAGTTACAAATTAACAAACACTCGTCTAAACAGGAAATAAATATAGCTTGGTATTGTATGAAATTCCGTCTTGTGAAATTTTAACATTTATTAGTTGCTTCTACTTTCCATTCCAAAAGATAAAACAGAATTCAATAGCCGTTTAACCCTTTTTTCAACCAAAATGTCAAGATGAGAGAAAGATAAAACAGAAAAAACGACTGTTTGATGTACATGGTGCAATTGTCTCTTCGCGAATTCTGATAATGTTGATGAATAATTTTATAAAGGAAACACACAAAAAATTTTCGTAACTGAAAATATCAATGTACTTATCGAATAGCTAATTTACGATAAGCAGAGCCAACCTTTCTTTTTTAAAACGCATTTATCTTAGTTTTAATTATTCAAAATACAGTGAAACTTCGATTAACCATCACACGTTTAAGCGTCAGTTTCTGGTATTCGTCATCGTCTAAAAAGCAAAAAGTAACGTAGGTTTATAGTTTTACCGTACATTTCTTGGCGTTACATACATTACTACTCTTGTATTGAAGTTTTTATTGATCGTTTTGTAAAATTAAATACAACATGTATGTATTGTTCATTTTTAAAGGATTTTATTTTCAATTTCGTCCCAAGACAGCAGTGAAATCACGTTACTGTAAATATGTACTAAGAGATTTCTGTTATCCGTCTATTCGGTTACCGTCACAGCCCTAGTCCCGAGAGTGACGGCTAATCGAAGTTCTACTTTAGTTTTCATATGTAGGTTTTCAATGCTTAAGTATTTTTCTGTTCCTTTCAGATATCCTTTTAAAAATTACTCAGAACCTAGCTTCATTAATTTTATTTAATTTTCAAAATTTATTATGGTTATTTTCTGGGTTTTTTTACAAAATTGAAAGGTTAGTCTTCCTCGTTAAGAGTAAGTTCGCGTTAAATAGCAGTTCTGTCCATTCGATTTTCCTCTACGTCAGAGGTTCCCAACCTGCGGTACGCGTACCCCCGGGGGTACTCGAAGGACTAGTTGGGGTACGCGAACTCAAAGTTGGTAATGGCGGAAACGAGAAAAGGAAAGAATTAATAAAGCTACAGAATTTCGTTTCCCCAAGTTAATACTTACTATTTAATAACTATACCACTCGAAAAGTTGATAATTACTGAATGAATCCTTATAAGTGAATGCGAAATTATTACAATACTGATTAAATTTGTTTTAGCGTCTAATTAATACTACTGTAAAAATGCAATCAAATATAAAATAAAAAATAAGTCCTGCAAATGTTATTAATTCGAGTCATTTGACTCTGAAGCTGCCCTGAACATTTTACTAATAAAAACTTCTTTGCATAGGCGGATGCTTGATGGGGGGGGGATGTCAGAGTAGGGGGCACGCAAAAATAAAAAGATTAATCAAGGAGTACGCGAGGGAATAAAGGTTGGGAACCCCTGCTCGAAAACAAAGAAGGAGATTATAGATTATTTTATATTAACATAGGTTTATAGTATTACAATACATTTCTGTGCATTACTACTCATCGTAAACGTCATCACTTATTGAGTTCAAGATCGAACGAATCAAAGATGCCGCTTATTAGCTCCATCCTATTCGCGCTGCCCAATTAAACACTCGAAGCCAATAATCCACTGAATGAAAGACGTGTAGTGACTGGCTGTCGTCGCTGGTGCCTTAACGGGTCTCCCTTCTATATTTAACCTCCACTCTTTCAGGCGGAAGTAACATAGGGGTTTTTCGCCTACCTAGCACATTTAGTCTGCTGCCACTTTTATGCATGTCGTTCCCTCAGTACAACTACATCTCTGCAGCCGTCGGTCTTGATCATCTCGTCTATAAATACACCTCGGGATCTTTTTCCCAAACCGCATCTCAGAGAAGGCTGGGTTCTTTCTCATTGTTACATAAGGGACGTTGCTCTGTTGGATCAAAACGTTATTTTCTGTTGATGCTGTTAAGGGTGTGACCGGATTGCTGAAAGAATCCGTTTTGAGTAATATGAGGAAGTGTTTGTGATAGAAATATGATATCCCTCTTTTGAATGTAAATGTTTAAAAATATTTGAAGGGCTGTTTTTGGTTCTGACATGGCTATAAAAAGTTGAAAGTACCGTGCAACACGCTGCACCTTATATTTGTGACATACTCTTGACAGGGTAATGGAATCTGGCTTGCCGATTTTTTAAAAAATCTTAGAAGTTTTAATGCTTTTGTTTCCTCAAATTATGCAAAATGCATTCTGAATGCAAAGCACACACACAAAAGAAAGGAAATTATTTACCCATAGATTCGGTGTAATGGGAAATTAATATGCTGAAACTATGGGTTATAAAGAAGAACTTAATTATAGGGAAGATGAAATTCTTCAGTTTTCAGTAACGCTGAATTTAAACCACCTCCTTTCTTTTTTTCTCGATCAACCAGCAAAATTAAGCAATGGCTAATTTCTGAAAAGCAAGCACTCTCTGTAATCATTTCTTTAATGTAATACCATAATCTGGTTTGCTTTGCACCAGTGGAGGTAAATTTGCACCACTTTTGATTGATTTTAAGTTTTTTGTTGTATATTTCCACCCTAGTTGTCAATAAATACGTCTAACATTTCACCACAGTTTGTTATTGAAATGTATAGAAAAAATAACCAATGCAAAGAATGCCCATCAATGATTTTGATTCAAATTTTTCTGCAAAACGTTCATCTAAGAATCACCCAACGTGGAAGACAACAGAAAGGCCATTTTTTTAGAGAAATCGATGCAAAGTAAACAGTTCATAACAAGTATTTTGAAAGTAAAAAAACAATATATGAAAAATGCATTTATCATTTACACACAAGAAAAATATCAATATGATTATATTTTCTAATTTGTAGAGACTTGCAAAAGTTTTTATACGTTTGAACTATCTTTTTTCACTTTTTGTATCTTGAGTATTGATTTTTAGTCTTCTTTATCAGTTTTTACTATCTCGTGTATTGAGAGATCTCATAAAAATGCATTTCAGGAAATTAGAAAACCTTCACATCGGAAAGGTGAAAACGAGTTCAAGAATGCAAGAAGAGGAAGAGGAGATCAACAAGGTCGGAAGAGAAGAGCAACTTAAATAACATTTACAAGTTACAATTTCGATTCTACAGCACTTCAGAAATCTGTGGGAGAGTAAAATTCTTGGTCATCTTAATGAAACTTTCTGCTTTAATTTCATCGATTAAGGTCTATACTTGAGGTGATTTCTTTTTTTGTCTTATCATCAGTGCTTTATCGGTGCATAGCTGACAATGCTTTACTGATTCTATTGGTGGTCGACATTATAAAATTTAATTATTGATAAAAAAAAGGCGAGTAGCAACCCACATAACCTTCTGTAGACTTCAGTAACTTCCAAAAAATGAGAATATTTCAGCCACAATCAGTCTACATCATTACTATTATTTATTAACAAGAATTTTATTATTGATTGAAAGAGAGACTTGAATACGTTATCCTTTGGAGTCTAGCGAATCATAGCCATCTGGCTCCTAGATCATATTTTTAATTTTAAGAGTAAGTTGCTTATTACACAGGGTGCCCGAGAAAGATCTTTATTATTCTAAAAATTAATAACAAACACAAGAAAAGGTGAAATGAAAAGCAGTTTGCGGCAAAAGAATGAAGACATCTAACAGTTTTCATTCTAGTATCAATAGTCTGAGGTAGATAAAGCTAATTGCTTGGTAGCTGTAATAAGAAAAGAAAATGACGACCGCTCAGGAGAAAGAGCAGTGTATATTGTGTTTAGCGGTTAGCAAAATCGCCTGATGTACCATGCAAGTCAACCAATGTGCCCACAATTTATGTATGGATGCAGAAGTTTAAAGGCACAGGAAAAGTTAAAAAACACTTGTTGGGAAATCGAGTACAGACTGGACATTATTCGTAATTTGTTTAGATCTGATAAGTAATTTTGAAAGATAGAATAGTATACTAGAACTAAACCCAGCTAAAAGCATATCATCAGTTGGCCATCGCCAGTAACCTACTATTTGTTGATGGAGTGAATGGCTTAAGAATCAGATTTCACCTTACTTCACCAAACATATGATATAATTCCAGCAGCTGCTGAACTCAAAGACAGTGCAAAACATTTTCCGCAATGAGAATGTGTGTTTGCTGACATTCTACAAGGCAGACCGTTGAACGTAGAGATACCAGATTTGGCACAAATATACTTAGAAGGTGAGAATGTGCAACTCGGATAAAACTTTTTTAAATTTTAAAAAGAACTTTAATTAATTAAAAAGTAAGCCAACTTTTGTCGTTTGATAACTTCTGGAAATATCACACAAACAAGATTTTTACACCATCTTAAAATTCATAAGAATGATTTTTAATGATACCAGCATTTAGCTGTCATGCAACTTTTTCTGAATTTTGACAATTTTTTCAATAATTTTTTATGCAAAATTGCCAAATATGCTTTTCAATTTTGAAATGAAATTTACGTTGCTTTCATTGTTTCTAGAAATATTTATTCTTTTTTTTTCTTTCATTATTAAAAACTAAGGAATGAAGATTTTGTATATTTTTATATCCTTTTTATTCTAATCTTTATTTTTCCCATTAGCATGTTTCAATCTACCTAACATGTTGTTAGACGTGCTCATATAATGCGAGTAAATTGCGCCGTATCACTTTAATGATGGAATCAACCGCAGATTTTATATGAGAAATAAGCAGTGGCGATTTTTCGCACATGCACTAGAAGCGCTCGCCTCGTGCCTTGAAATCCTGAGGCCTCAATTTCTATTCGTCGTACATCGCAATGCAAAGCCGACAGGGAATTTACGACATTGGCGTGAGGAAGCGTCCTCAAAACAATTTTGCGCCTGTGACCTCATATTATGAAAATCCGCCGCTGGAAATAAGAAAGCGAAGTTACCGCGTTCGACAACATTCTGTTAGATGTTAGGTTACGCTGACAGTTACATTTGCATGCAAATATGGAGTCATGCGGCTTGACTCCATTATGAAGATTCACATTCACAATAAACAGAACAGGCATACGGCTACTAAAATAACATGGCTTAAATGTCTATCAGAATTTGATGTTTGAAAATAATTTGTAGAGGTAACAAGGAATAGCATAAGAAATTTAATTGAATTAGACGCAGTCAATATTCCCGGTTTCGTTTAATTTCCTTATATTAACGTCTTATTTTGAAGCGACGCGAGGGCTACTTTGAGACGGACCTCGTAATTTTGAACCGCGGTCAGATGACGAGGACGACACCTAAGCTGGCACCCCCTGTCCAGACTTCCGCACCACACCAGCGGAAGGAAGTTTGGCCCCCTGCGTATGATTTAACTTGCAACAGGTCCCATACACGGCGGATCTTCAGTGAAATCGGGTTTCGAACCTGGAACACTCCGGCCACGAAGCCGATATTTTACGACTAGGCCACTGCGGTGCTCCAATATTCTCGGCGAACCAGATGATCGACAAAGATGGCTAGTAACTATTAAATGTAAAAATAACAATAAAAGTTAAAAGGAGCATAGTTCATATCTAAAAAGCAAAATATTTGTTCCTGTTTTGCAGGGGCATGGAGGTGTTATGTAGCAAGGACGAGTTATGTGTAATAAAAAATTATCACCGGATTTCGTTTTCAAAAAAGAATAGAAATTAATAATATAGGACATAGCAATGAATTCTGCAATGTCCTTAACGTTCATTTTATTACTACATTGTAATAATAAGAGTGTATTTTTTAAATTTGAATTGGATGAAATTTTTATTTGAAATCTTTTAACTTACGATCTATGTAAAATAAGATATTCCAAAGGAAATAGTTTTCTTACCTTTTGAAAGAAAACGGTAAGAAAAAGTTTCTCCGTTTCTTATTAGCATGTTTCAACCCACCTAACATGCTGTTAGACATGCTCATATAAGTAAAATGCGCCGTATCATTTTAATGTTGGAATCAATCGCGCATCCATCTCTCCGTTTCTTATTCTAAGATTGCAGCTGATACCATATTTCTATTTATGTATTGAGCTCACTAAAAACCAACCGACGACCCACGGATATATTTAAACTACCGCCGATAAGGGAATTAAGCGGCAGATCTGGTCGCTTAAAAAAATTAACCGTCTTCTCAAAATAAATCGGAAAATGTAGAAATCGACTGCGAAACTAACTTAACTT
>BGPR01000834.1:0-101729 GCA_013235015.1 Araneus ventricosus | reverse complement strand
AACCAAATGAAAGGCCGTTAAGAATTTAATTATTGAACTTAGGGTCATTACGCTTGATTTACGAAGAAGCCTTTGGCTTCTACTCTGACTGGAATGAAATGACGCATTTGAAAAAAAAAATGATGAGTCCATGAAAACATTTAACGTATTAAGTACCGGGAGGATATTTTTGTTCACAAACACTTGTCTAATCTTTCCAGTGGTACTGGAAAATTCTGAGGGGCATCCAAATTAAGAAGGTTTTCAGTAGAGTTCATTGCACAGCGTGTAGAGTATCGTAGATCCGTCGTCTAATGCAGAAAACAAGTTTGGATGAGGAATAGACACGGATATTTTGGATATTGATCCAATGATAATATACATTGTTAGCCTGAAACTATTATATGTTTTCATTGAATTAAATGAAATATTTTTCCAATAAACCATTAGACGCCTTCTCAAAATGAAACCATAAAATTATTAATTAGAAGTTATATAAAGTATTTGCTAACCACTCCATAAAAGTACAAAGAAAGAGTTTCGATTGGAAAATCTATGTGATGGAGAATTTACAACAGAGGTTTGAAAATATACAAACATTCGCATGATTATTAAAACAACTGAAAGAAAAGGATTATAAACCTTTCAACAAGTTGAACATAGCTGGAAGAATATTGAAATACCATGAGTCGCTATGAAAACCAGGCGGATAAATTAACAAAATATAATGAGGTTAATTGTTCTAAAATCGTTACTAGTTTTAGAAGTGGTATTTCGAAAACTGCAGTTTCCGATCAGCTTTGAAAAGGGTTCTAACCATGTAGGTAAAAATCTATTTTTATTACGAGTATTTAGTATATAATGAATACAATCCAGGCAATTTGAGGAGAGATATAAAATAATAAAAATTTATAGTTAGAAGCTATCATGGAATATCTTAAAAATATAGATACTTTATAAAAAATATCGCATTAACTTTTTGAGACTGATGTCTTCAACTATCCCACTAAACCACTAAATAACATATTCTGTTTCCCTAGTCCAGGGGTTTCGAATCTTTTTCCCCTCGTGTACCCCTTAAATAGTCCTTTTATTTTCAGGTACCCCCTACTGACGTACACCATTCATCTATGCAAAAAAGTTTTTATCAATATTGTTAAGGACTTTAATTAAATTGAAGAGTTAAATTACTCGAATTAATAAGCTTAATTAATAAGTCTAAACTAGAAGGGAAAAATTTAAAAAAAACATAAATGAAACTACAGTTTTTGCGAAGACATTGATGACTCATGCATAATAGGGGCTAGTGAAGACAATATATCAATTATTTATCAGGTTTCCTTTATCTTTTTTTTTTCTTATTTTGAGTATAGGCTTTAGACTAACACAACTTTCACTTTTACTTTTCACACGAACATAGGGAAACAAAATTCTGTAACATTTTTAATCCATTATGTTTTCTTGTGTTCGCCATTGCTGACTTTGATTTCGCGTACCCTCAATCGGTTCTTCGCGTATCCCCAGGGTGAGCGCACCACAGGTTGGGAACCTCTGCCCTAGTGCATTGTCGTTTTCCTTCAACTGTGAGTCCAAGGGATACATAAGATGTTTATGGATTCCACGTACTTTTTGTATCGAAAAAAATAGTCCATAGATGGTTTAATTTCAGCTTATGAGTTTGAAAATAACATAAATCGATGTACAGGTATGACTTGTCAAGCCTCTCAAAAAATTAAATTAGGCAGTGCTGCACAAAGCTAGCACAATCTACTAAAGAAATAAAAATCATCCATCTGAAATCGTCTATTTAACTAGCTATTGTTGAACTTATCTTTAAAAAAAGTTTTTGTGTGCCTATGTCATCTCTGAAGTTTACCATTTACGATACCGCTGCTTGGAATAATTGTTACTAGTTAGAGAATAAAGTTGGCTGAGATATCTCACAAAGCACCATCACCGAGAATAAAATGAAATATAATTAATTCTATCACGGAACAGCTGCAGGCTGACAGAAGTTCATAATTAGATGCATTAACTTTTTTAAGTATAACAAAACTCTAACGATGGTCGAATTATTAGCATCGATAATTGGAATTTGAATATCGTTGATATCTCCTCTGTTGCATTTGACCTTTCTGAAATATCCTTGATCTTCAAATCATCTATCAAAGCAACTTTATAGCATACGGTTGGTATCTTCTCATCTATATCATCCGAAACTGTCTTTTCTGCAAGACCGTGGTAACTCTACGCTTTTTAACGAAATAAACTAAAAAAATGAATTTCCTAATTAAAAATATAAATTAAAGTAACGTAATGTATTTTTATATATTTTTTTTCCGCAGTTGCAGACTCATGAATGAACCGTGACATTAGTAATTGAATCAGGAAACGTGGCGTCACGATTTTTTTTTTTTTTCAATTTTTCCCTTTCCTACTCTCGATTACACGTCGGTGAAATTGAACTGGCAGAGCATGGGATAAGGCTTCAGCCTAATAGGCACGCAGCGAGATGGTGGTAGGGGTTCCTGCAGTAATTCGAAACCACACAGATGGTATCACTCTCTGTTCGCCTGCTTCATAGATTAGGGGGTCCCTTGTGGTTTGCTTGAGCAAGCAAAGGATGGATGGAAAGTAAAATATATGTGCCATGAGCGTCAAAGAACTCTTCATCCATCAGTTTTGCCAATTAAATTGTTAAGGATACAACGAAATTTCCAAACAACGCTTTTCGAATTTTGGAAGGGTTACCGTACGTCCGGATTTCAAGCTCAAGTACGAGCTAGTGTACGGGTCTTCAAAATGTCAGAATTTACGCCAGTGAATGCGGCGAGAGAGAAATAAAATTCGTGAAATTTCGTTGCTTAAAATTATAAAATTTTTCCATATATCTGCCTGGCATATCGACTCCAGCTGGACGAATTTTTTCAGTGATGGGGTTTGTAATGCTTGGCTACCGTTGGCGATGGTTGATCGGACGCTTGGCACAACTCCTTGCTAGTGTAGGGTTGCTTTTTGTAAACAAGTCAGTTTGGGTGGCGACCTCGAGAAGCGAGGCGAGATGTTAAGGTCTAGATGTGGTCGTTATCTTTGGAATAGCTCTGGCTGCTAAGTGCAACGTACCGCACTGTATCTTTTATGTGCGTTGTCTGTCTTATATGTGCCTACGTCCAAATAGAATTATTTTTCTAAAATCTGGTGTTTTCATTTCAAAAAGACAGCAACACCACAGGGTCCATTTGGGCGATTGAGAGAGGGAGGCTGTCCATGCCAGTTGTAAAAGAAATGCTGAATGTCAAAACAAATTCCGTTTTATCCTGTCCAGAATTCTACTAACAATAATGTAAAAATGATAAGACTTTCCTGAATAAAATTATCTCATCTGAAAAATATCTACCGGAAGAAAAGACCGAAAAAGGAGATGAGATTGGATGAACCTCTCTATCCAGGACCCAGCTCTAATAGAAAATTAAAAGTTTTTGCAGTTTTATTTTATTCTGTTCGATGTAATTTTGATTTATCATACACATTAATAAATATCGTATCTTCTAAACTTGCATTATGACGTCTTGCTATTTTCTTTTTACTTCCTTAAACTCTGTCCTAATGTTATCAAAGAGAGTTGTTGGTAGGCAGATATTAAAATAAAAAATTCTATATTATGCTTTGACACCACCACCCCACTTTCATCCGCGGCGTGTCGGATTTCAATCAGAAAAATGATGGTAATCCTTTCATATTGGTAGTACATCATTCTTACACTTTATAAAAATATTCAACTAAAACTCTCGATAGCTTTTTGCAATGAAGTCGAATTCACACCAAGTGCAATAATAACATTTCTGAAAAACAGTAGACAGTATGTAAGCAAAGATAAAAATTTGATGAAAAAAAAAAGATTTTGCAGACATATATAAAAATTCTTGAATTTAGGTCATTCATTAAATGTACTAAAACTAATAAACTAGCTGAATGCGGTTTAAAGACACAATTCCAAATCAAAAGGATTTTCTAAATCAGATTTTTTATTCGAAATTTTCCTCATAATTTAAGTACACCTTTCTTGTACTGTTTAAAAATTCGTCTGGTAATTTACCAGTTACATATCATTGAAATTACAACCACAAAGCTATAAGTTTATTGGTCTAAAAATTTTAAAAAGTTTCCAGAATCACTAAGAGTCTGAATGCATAAAATAATTAGACGTTTATGCGAAAATTCTATTAGTACAAATATACACAACATATAAAAGTTTCAATTCGCAACTGAAAATTTGATGCGCATCGAGCGTTGTGATATATGATCGATCAATATTTCGTTCCGTGCTGCTTTCGAAATGTAAACAAGTAACTATGGTGCCAAAACATGAACAAAAAAAATTGCTTTTCTTTTGTGCAATAATAAATAAATTCGTTTCTCCCAGATAACAATGCAAGTACTTTAATACTGCATTTGCAAATAAGAGATTAAAATTTAAATATCGCTAATCC
This sequence comes from Araneus ventricosus, assembly GCA_013235015.1. Taxonomy (NCBI): domain Eukaryota; kingdom Metazoa; phylum Arthropoda; class Arachnida; order Araneae; family Araneidae; genus Araneus; species Araneus ventricosus. Next base: position 97,260 of record BGPR01000834.1, on the reverse strand, counting down.
ATTTGCAAATTTTCAACATCCATCGTATCCATAATGATTGGAATTTTGAGGAAATTTTTTAACTGTTCTGTTAGTTTAACTGCAAGACTGTTTATCATGAACTACTACTCTGCAGAATTTTAATACCAGTAACAATTTCTACTAAGCCACGTTTACCTATCTTTTTCCTTTCTCATATATTCGACGACATTTGGACGGATCTATATGTTTCAGACTTCCCTGTTAAAAAACAAAAAAATTACTTTCTCGTATACGAAGTATACAAAAAGAAAGTATTGTAATCATCAAAAAATTCGAACTCGAGATTTTGATGAATCTCCACGTTTTAGACCTCCCTGAGTTCGAAAAACACAATTTTGGAATTATGTCTGTCTGTGTGTCTGTGAGCACGGTAACTCGAAACCTATTAGAGATACAGGGATGAAATTTAGCATGTGATCTTTACACATAATTTGTAGGTTTCTATCAAATTTTGGACAAAATCCGTCAGCGGGAAGTCTGCCTGTCCGCGTTCATGTGCATACTATACCTCAAAAACTTCAATAGCTAGATGGATAAAATGTGGTACACAGTTTTATCATCAGGAATGTAGGTCCGTATAAAATTTTGGGCCAAATCCGTCAAAGGGTTGATTGTCTGTTGGTCTGTATAATCGCAAACTTGTGAACACAATAACTCTTTAAGATAATGACTTAGATATATGGAATTCGGTATGCGGCCTTCGAATCTTAATTGTAGATTTGTTTCCAATTTTCATTTAAATCGGTTTAAAAAATGGTGTTGAAATTACCTATTCGGGTTTTTTTTTAACCCTTTCTACGTATCTACGTCGAAAAAAAAAGCTTCGAACGCTGGAGTGAGCGTTTTCCCCACGTTAAGGAATACCGAACGTTTTCCGCAAGTTAGGGAATACCGCATGTTTTCTGACGCGCGGTGTATTTTTCGCCCCACCCGTGTTATTCCTATGTAAGAAGGTTTCGGGGAAGCCACTCCCGCTGGTTGGAATCATGTCTGTCTCTGAATACGATAACTCAAAAGCGCAACGAGTTAGAAGAACGAAATTTGGTATGTGGTCATTACACCAAGTCATATATTTATATCAAATTTTGGACGAAATCTCTCAACATAATGTCTGTCTCTCCAATCGTATGAATGTGAGCACGATAACTCAAAAGCAAAACAAGCTAGGGAGCTGAAATTTGGCTATGATTTTATCACCAAAATTGTAGAGGTGTGCCAAATCCATCTCTAGATTGACTGTCGGCCGGTATGTCCATTCATGTGTATATGAACGGGATAACTCAAAAACATGACAAGCTGAATGCATAGATTTTAATAAATGATCTCTACACCAAATTTGTAAGTCAAAGTCGAATTTTGGACTAAAGAGGTAAACGGGAAGAAGTTATGTTCCAAAATAAACAGTCGATCACCTTCACTGTACCCCGAAGCTAAACACAAAACGCTCTATATTGTGGAAGTACAGTAAAACCCCGGTTAACCGAACTCGAGTCAGCCGAAACCCGGGTTATCCGAAATGTCTCTGAAATCGCACATCCAAAAACACATACATACTGATACTGCACAGGAATAATCGCGAAGGCAAGACATTTTTACAACGATAACCCCTTTAATTTTCTTTTAAGCCCCTCCCCCTAGAAGGTCAGTGATTAATTTTAGAAAATTAAAATTAATGGGTATTAACAATATTAATTAAGAATAATGTTTACCTGTGTCTGTCAGGCACATTGCGCACGAACTCGATTGCGCCTGACGGAGGGTTAACTTTAATAAAGAACACGAGTGTAGCTTACAAAGTAGAGATTGAATTCGTTTTACACTCAATACATTTCAGAATTACATACCGAAATTAGATACAAAATAGTAATACAGTAGAGTCTCGATAATTCGAGTCTCGATTCTTCGAGTTTTCCATAAATCCGAGTTAGTGAAAAAAATCAGTTTAGCTCCCAAATAATGACCAACACATACACAACACGTGAAAGAATCACTGCATCTGGTTTTTATTGTTGTTCGACGGGTCATATGTCCACTGCGCACCCCGAAGCCGCCTGCAGAAATGACCCTCCCAAAGAAAACGGGATATATCTAAGATCGATATATAGGAGCAATGTGTTTAAACAAGAAACAATTATTTTAAGATATAATTAACCTGTTGCTATCAGCAGTAATGTAATAATATGTAAGTACATTTTTCATTTAAATATACTACGCTGAAATTTAAAAATTGCTTTTATTTCCATTTATTTATTTATTAAATTTTATGATTTCGATAAATCGAGTTTTCGATAGTTCGAGGTAAGCCCGGTTCCGTCCACCTCGAATTATCGAGACTCCACTGTGGATGCTCATGGCTTAACCGAAAAAATCGTTATCCGAAACGGCTCCCTCCACCCCTTTAGTTCGGTTAACCGGGGTTGTATTGTATACGAGAAAGTCGAAAGGCAACAACTCCCTATGGTCTTGTTGGCTACAATCAGCAGAATATTGTAATAATTGCATAAAACATCCATTTAAAATAATTGACCAGGTGTTTCTATTTGGGCTATTTGCATCGTTACGAATATTATTCTTTAAGTTTCCCAGAAAACCCAAACTCTAAGAAAGTAGACATGCTGTAATATAAAGGAAATCAAGCAACCGCAGTTTTGTCAGCTGTTTCTAGCATTACCATAGAAGGAATTCGGTTGTTACACTCGGAACGGTGTTTCCGAAAGGTTACGAGGTAATTAGGTCAATAATTCATTTTCTCATTCAACTTCTTTCTTAAATATGGAGGCGGAAAGTTTGCGTAGAAATAAAATGCAAAAAATATTTTGTTATTCAATAATGAGAGTTTCTGCCATAATTAAAATTTCTATTATAACGTTAAGAATATCGGAAATTCGTTTGCATAACATAGCCCTCAAAATTTTGTTCTTATAATAAAATTTGTTTATATATATATATATATATATATATATATATATATATATATATCAAAACAAACTTAGAAACACAAGACAAAAACTCAAAAACAATCAAGACACAATGGCAAAAAATAGAAAATTTTCTTATATATATATACACTATATGCCCAAAAGTATCCGGACACTTGCAGATTTTCACATTTTTTAGAATTTCTGCGAAGTGGTTTAACTGACTGCCTTTAAACTTCGGATATGTAAAGAATAGACAATAATTCACATTTTACATTGAAGATTTGGTCCTGAGTGCAATTAGGGGGCCGTCTACAAACTGATGAACACAAAAAGGTTTTTGGCCCACCCCGCTTCACAGAATACTGATAACAAGATGAAACTTTCAGAAATCGTAATGTTTAATGTACATAATATTTACAAGAATTTTCGTAAACTCAGCTTAAATATTTAGGAAGATATAAAGGTTTTCTTAAAACATTTCAAATTTTTCCACCTGTTTTTTGCTTATAAAATGTAGAGTTTTCTGTTATATTATACAAAACTTACAGAAAAGATGACAATATGTTAGAGAAGCATTTTGTAAAAATTTGGAAAAGAATTGTTGAATATTACAGGAATTATGAGCAATTTTAGTAAATAATGTTTTACTGCGCATGCGCGAAACATAGTGTAATTTTTCTTTCACAACTTTAAAGCCAGATATATAGGGCAACTTATATAAAAATATTCAGTTCAATATCATTAGTATTCAGAAAGATATCGGCATTACAACGAGCAGAATTTTAGCTCCTGTCGAAGAGAAGCTAAAAGATGAGGGGTTGTACACAAATTGATATTTTTTAAACTTGTATCTTTAAATAGTTATATTGAATTGTAAAGTGGCTAGAATTCGTTGCATACCCATGAACACATCTAATATTCGTAACGAATAAAAAATTTATATGTAGAATTATTAAAATATTTTAAGAAAAGAAATTAATTAGATAAAAATTCGTTTCGCCATAAAATAAATATATTTAAAAATATCGTTTGGCCGTAAAATTGTAATATATAACTTGTTAACAATCATGTAAATAATATAATTAAAGTAATAAAATGTTTGTTATTTATAGTGCCTAATTAGCTGGAATTTAAGTTATGCACGTAATTGATAAGTGTTCATGGGTATGCAGCAAATTCTAACCACTTTACAATTCAATATAACTATTTAAAAGATACAAGTTTAAAAAATATCAATTTGTGTACAACCCCTTATCTTTTAGCTCCTTTTCGACAGGAGTTAAAATTCTGCTCCTTGTAATGCCGATATCTTTCTGAATACTATTGATATTGAACTGAAATTTTTTATATAAGTTGCCCTATATATCTGGCTTTAAAGGTGTAAAAGAAAAATTACACTATGTTTCGCGCATGCGCAGTAAAACATTATTTACTAAAATTGCTCATAATTCCTTTAATATTCAACAATTCTTTTCCAAATTTTTACAAAATGCTTCTCTAACATATTGTCATCTTTTCTGTAAGTTTCGTATAATATAACAGAAAACTCTACATTTTATAAGCAAAAAACAGGTGGAAAAATTTGAAATGTTTTAAGAAAACCTTTATATCTTCCTAAATATTTAAGCTGAGTTTACGAAAATTCTTGTAAATATTATGCACATTAAACATTACGATTTCTGAAAGTTTCATCTTGTTATCAGTATTCTGTGAAGCGGGGTGGGCCAAAAACCTTTTTGTGTTCATCAGTTTGTAGACGGCCCCCTAATTGCACTCATGACCGAATCTTCAATGTAAAATGTGAGTTATCGTCTATTATTTACATGTCCGAAGTTTAAAGGCAGTCAGTTAAACCATTCTGGAGAAATTGTAAAAAATGAGAAAATCTGCAAGTGTCCGGATACTTTTGGGCATATAGTGTATATATATATATATATCAAAACCAACATATAAACACAAAATAAAAACTGATATATATATATATTAATCAAAACATGTGTTATATTTTCAATATATACAAATATTGAATATTAATCTAAAATTAAAATCAAATTACCTTATCAATAATCGTACAAATTAAGGTATCCGACTGCTTTAAAATCGTCGTTTTTGATGAAATTATCAAAAATCTTTTTGTGACTTAATTTTGTAGCCAGTTTAACCAGCTTTCTAAAACTGTCTCACTTTTTACTCTACGTGAATTACAAATGGAGTTACAGCTGTTTCATTACTGAACTGTAAGTATTATTTTATGTTGCATGAAAACTTTAAATGTGTTTTCTGAGAAATGATATCTTTGAGGAAAACTGTCGACCGTAACAATGATTTCTCAAAAACTTATTCAAGTATTGATATGAAATTTTCTGAGATTGTTTTCTGTAATATGCTTGATGTTTTCCTCTAAAAACTGAGGTCAATTTTAAAATCAAGTATTATTTTTAAGTGCTTAAATATAAACAAAAAGCATTTTTTATGAAAAATTACCAGTTTAGTAACTATGTTCAGCTATATCTCAAAACTATTTTGAAGTACAAGAAATATTTTAGAGCATAACACAGATAACTGTCATAAAAATGTACTCCTACAAGCATTTATGTATATTTAGAATACGATTTTGTCTATGGCTGTTAGCGTGAGGCATTTATTTTGGTCATTTTTCTTCAAATTTCTCAGTTTTTTTTTAAAAAAGTATTATTTTGAAAGACTAATTTTACAATATTTTCATAGTTTTAAAACATATGCAGTTGAAAAATAACATTAAAAATATATATAAGTTATTTTTCAAAAAAATGTTTCCGAACACAGTCGGATACCTTAAATAAGAAGATAATTTGATTAATCTATACTTATAAAAGGCAATGTTTGTGTGTGTGTCTGTCTGCGATGTCCAGACGAATCTATCGCACTTACAGCTATGAAATTTGGCACACAGGTAGTCGTAATGGTGACTGAATGCACCTCGAAGCCGAAATTTTAAAATTTGATCTAGAAAATTTTTTATTTAATGTTTTATGTTGTTTTGGTTGATTTTTCGCACTTTCTCAATAGAATGGTTTCAAATAATTGTACGGCAAAAATAGATACACCATCGAAAAGAGCACGCGATTTCCGTTCTACTGAAGTTAGTTTTGAATTTCTAACATAATTTACTGAATTTTGAGAATTTTTTTTAAATAGTAACTTTCTAAAAATAAAATTTTCCGGAATTCTTAAAACTCTTGCATCCGATGTTCTAATAAAGATATCATTTTCAAAATTTTTTTGGTAGTAAATCAATTATTTTTCTCCGATTTAAAACAGGAACGGTTAAAATATTTTATTTCTTCGATTTTAGATTAATTGATTTCTAGATAGGATCACAGAATTTTTCTCGAATGCCGAAAGTGAAGAAGCACGCCGTTTCGTACTTTTTCGCCTTGGCTGGAAAAAAAAACAGTCGTGATTTATTCCCTTCCTTCGCTGGACGCAGTCGTCAAGCGAGCAATACCAGTACGTTCTGACTATATGTTTAGTTAGAGAAAACTAGAAAAAATGAAATTGATTTCAAGGAGCTATTTACATAATCTGGCTTCAAAGTTTAAACCTGAAGTGGAAGACTTAATCTCTCTTTTTCTTTTCTTCTTTGATTCATTTTGGATATATTTAAATACTATAGAAATTATGTTTGTCTGTATCTTTCGAGACGTATTCTTCCATTTGAAATCGTTTAAGATTTCATTCGGTTTTCATTCTTTAACATTTTACCTGGTTTATAGGAATCAATCTTTTAAATCCTAAAATAAAATTTTCGAAAATATCGCTTGAATTGGTACTGTAATTTCAATTTGAAATCATTTCGTTGAATAGCTGTAATGCAAAGTATCTAATGTCACCAATTAACTATTTTAAACAGGATAGAAACATTTTAAGGCGTCAGCCTGACTGAATTATAATTGTTTTTACTCATTTTGAATTCTATAATTTATAATTTCATTGTCGATTCAAAAAAAAAAAAAAAAACGCATTTTCAGTTAATGTCATTGTCGCGAAGAGAAATAAGCGGTCCAAATCAATAATATATATATATATATTTGTATTGATTTTGTTCTTAAAAATTTATTTTATGTCATTGTGGGCTTTAAAAAACATTTTTATGAAATTCATGATACAGCGGGCAACGCCGTGCGGGTACTGCTAGTATATACACTATATGCCCAAAAGTATCCGGACACTTGAAGAGTTTCACGTTTTTTAGAATTTCTCCAGAATGGTTTAACTGAGTGCCTTTAAACTTCGGACAAGTAAAGAATAGACAATAACTCACATTTTACATGGAATATTTGGTCCTGAGGGCAATTAGGGGACCGTCTAAAAACTGATGAAGACAAAAAGGTTTTTGGCACACCCCGCTTCACAGAATACTGATAACAAGATGAAACTTTCAGAAATGGTAATGTATAATATACATAATATTTACAGAAATTTTTGTAAACACAGCACAAATATTTGGGAAGATATAAAGGTTTTCTTAAAAAATCTCAAATTTTTCCACCTGTTTTTTGCTTATAACATGCAGAGTTTTCTGTTATATTGTACGAAACTCGCAGGAAAGATGACAATATGTTAGAGAAAAATTTTGTAAAAATTTGGAAAAGAATGTTTGAATATTACAGAAATTATGAGCAGTTTTAGTAAATAATGTTTTACTGCGCAGGCGCGAAAAATAGTGTAATTTTTCTTTCACAACTTTAAAGCCAGATATATAGGGCAACTTATATAAAAATATTCAGTTCAATATCATTAGTATTCAGAAAGATATCGGCATTACAACGAGCAAAATTTTAGCTCCTGTCGAAGAGAAGCTAAAAGATGAGGGGTTGTACACAAATTGATACATCTTTAAATAATTATTGAATTGTATAGTGGTTAGAATTTGCTGAATATCCATGAACACATCTAATATTCGTAACGAATAAAAAATATATATGTAGAATTATTAAAATATTTTAAGAAAAGAAATTAATTAAATAAAAACTCGTTTCGCCATAAAAGAAATATATTTAAAAATATCGTTTGGCCGTAAAATAATTGTAATATGTAACTTGTTAATAATCATGTAAATAATATAATTAAAATAATAAAATTTTTGTTATTTATAGTGCCTAATTAGCTGGAATTTCAGTTATGCACGTAATTGATAAGTCTTCATGGGTATTCAGCAAATTCTAACCACTATACAATTCAATATAATTATTTAAAGATGTAAGTTTAAAAAATATCAATTTGTGTACAATCCCTCATCTTTTAGCTTCTCTTCGACAGGAGCTAAAATTCTTCTCGTTGTAATGCCGATATCTTTCTAAATACTAATGATATTGAACTGAATATTTTTATATAAGTTGCCCTATATATCTGGCTTTAAAGTTGTGAAAGAAAAATTACACTATGTTTCGCGCATGCGCAGTAAAACATTATTTACTAAAACTGCTCATAATTCCTGTAATATTCAAACATTCTTTTCCAAATTTTTACAAAATTTTTCTCTAACATATTTTCATCTTTCCTGTGAGTTTCGTATCATATAACAGGAAACTCTGCATGTTATAAGCGTAAAACAGGTGGGAAAATTTGAGATTTTTTAAGAAAACCTTTATATCTTCCCAAATATTTGTGCTGTGTTTACAAAAATTTCTGTAAATATTATGTATATTATACATTACCATTTCTGAAAGTTTCATCTTGTTATCAGTATTCTGTGAAGCGGGGTGTGCCAAAAACCTTTTTGTCTTCATCAGTTTGTAGACGGTCCCCTAATTGCCCTCAGGACCAAATATTCCATGTAAAATGTGAGTTATTGTCTATTCTTTACATGTCCGAAGTTTAAAGGCAGTCGGTTAAACCATTCTGGAGAAATTCTAAAAAACGTGAAAATCTTCAAGTGTCCGGATACTTTTGGGCATATAGTGTATATACAATTAAGTTAAAAGTAAACTACTAGGTAAAGGAGACTTTATTCTGATTTTTAATGATTATCTTCCCCCCCCCCTCTCTCCCAATAAATATATTTTTTTATTTAAAGCCAAGAAATCTATCAATGATCTGAATTTCTGAGCGGAATATTGTGGAGGACGATTATTTTTTTATTCATACATAAATCCATATAAGCGAAAGGCTCTAATTTCAAATTTGCCTAACTTATTCCTGATAACAACGTTTTATGACAGACTATTTCCGTCGTGTCATCACTAAGCAGGGAACTTTTTTATAACCAAATGCATTTTCACTTTTAAAATACCTTATACCTATTATTTTAAGTCTCTTATTTATAACTGATCCTCTTTTACACCCTCCCCAGATTTCACGAACTCTCAAGATTTAAGACATTAATTATTAATATTCCTCCAAGCAAATTATCCGTCTGGTCACCGATAACGCGAGCCGACACGAGGAACCCAATAATATTCAAAGTAATTATGACATAAGGGGTTATTCACTACACAAGGTGGCTACAGTCTATAATTAATGAAGACTGGGAAGGAGAACTCTTCCGAAACTACTTTTACTTTCTTATGCCCGAAGTATTGAAATAAAAGAAAGATATTGTAGAAGACATTCACACAAAGAAAGTATTGAGAGTCAAAGCACTGTAATCATCGAATTTTTCACCAGATTTTGATGGATCTCTAAGTTTGATAGTTTTGTTTTAGTTTAATTTAGTTATATTGACGTCCCGCTTTTGAAACAACACGAGGGCCCTTTTGGGTCGGACCTCGTAATTTTGAACCGCAGCCAGTTGACAAGGACGACACCTGAGCTGGCATCTCCTTTCCAAATTTCTGCACCACACCAGTGGGACGGCGTTTGACCCCCTACGTATGATTTAACGTGCAACAGGTCCAATACACGACCGGTCTTTAGTGGAATCGAGTTTCGAATCCGGAACCCTCCGGTTCTGAGTCCGACACCTTACCACTAGGTCACCGAGGCCCGATGTGGAAAGTTGCAGGCACAGAGGTATGGGGAGACGTTCGATACCTCGAAAACGGAACGAACTAGACGAATGAAATTCGACATACGATTTTATTATGATAATTATAGATCTGTCCGAAAAATCAATTTTTGGAATTATGTCCGTCTGTGAACACGGTAACTCGAAAATGCAACAAGCTAGACAGATCAAATTTGGTATGCACTTTGCACATCGGAACTGTAGACATCTTTCCCATTTTAGACAAAATCCGTCCATGGGAAATCTGGCTGTTGGTCCCGATGCACGTGAGCATGATAACTCAACCAGCGGGAGTGGTCTCCCCTAAACTTTCTCGTATACTTCCTAACAAAGGTATCCTACCCGACCCTCCCTAAAAATTACGAAGCGCCACAAGTGTTATTGATACTGTCTTCGTAGAGCGCTGCAATACGCCAATTAATAATATAAAAATAATACAATTCGCCAATTGTCGGTAAAATAGCGCCAAACAGGTGCCAAGTTTACGAAAGTCGTGCGCCGATACACAATATGGCGTATATTTTTGCATCACAGTAAGATAAAGAAAAGGAATATGCAATTTGAACGCCTTTTTTCAAACGATTGAAACAAAAATTGGATACGTATCTACGATTAATGTTAGCAGACATCATACCAATTTTTATGTACCTAAGTCATTGTGTTAAGGAGTTATCGTGTTCACTATATGCGATTATACAGACCGACAGACAGTCAACCCTTTGACGGATTTAGTCCAAAATTTGATTCCTGATGATAAAACTATGTACAGTCCTCAAATTTGGTGCGGTCCTCAAGTTTATAGATGGGACAGTCTCTATAATTCGGGGAGTTATTATCAGATTTTCACAAAACTGGTGTCAATGGAAATGACTCGAGGAGAGTATTCCGATTAAGCCTGTCTCGTCGAGACATTTCCATCGACATCAGTTTTGTGAAAATCCGATAATAATCCCCCGAATTATAGAGACTGTCCCATCTATAAACTTGAGGACCGCACCAAATTTTATCCATCTAGCTATTTAAGTTTTTGAGTTATCGTGTTCACATGAACACGGGAAGGTAGACAGACAGACTTCCCGTGGACGGAGTTTTTCCAAAATTTGATAGAAACTTACAAATTATTTTTAAAGATCACACACCAAATTTCATTCCTCCAGCTCGAATAGTTTTCGAGTTATCGTGTTCACAGACACACAGACAGACATAATTCCAAAATTGTGTTTTTCGGACTCAGGGAGGTCTAAAACGCGGAGATTCGTCAAAATCTCGAGTTCGAATCTTTCGACGATTACAATACTTTCTCTTTTTATACTTCGTATACGAGAAAGTAAAAAGGCAACGACTTAGGTAGATGAAATTTGGCATATGGTTTTATAGCTAGAATTATGGATCTGCATCAAATCGTGGAATTGTTGATATGTATCAAATCCGTCAACAACTTGACTGTTTGTTGATCTGTCTATTCATGTGTATGGGAATGTGATAACTCAAAAACCCAACTAGCTGGAAGGCTGACGATGTTAACACTAAAATTGTAGATCTGTGTCTGATTTTGGGCTACTTCCGCAACACAACAAGCAACATACATGAAATTTGGTATGTGGTGTTGTTCCAAAAATGGCAAGTCTCTATCAAATTTTGGACCAATGGGAAGAGGTCCAAAACGCATTCATAAAGATGCTCTACATTGTGAAAAAAGCCGAAAGGAGAACACTCTTTCTAGTTTTTAATTAAATCAAATTCGTCTTTTTTCAATTTAATATGAAATATTTAATTATAAAAAAGAAACCCCATATGGACCATTTTATTTAAAATAAGGATAAATCCTGAACATTTTTCATTACGGGACAAAGAATCTAAAATCGGGACAGTCTCGGGTAATCCGAAAAGTCTGATCACTTTAAATGACACTGATTTATCTGACTTCTGGTCCTTTTTGAAACAGTCAGCATATGGATAATTTTATTTCAAATCGGGACAAATACTGGACATTTTATCATTCCGAAGAATATGAAATCAGGATCGTCCAGAATAATCTGGAACGTCTGATCACTTTAGAAAACACTTATTTATCTGTCTTCTGGTCTTTATTGAAACCGTCAGCATATGGATAATTTTATTTCAAATCGGGACAAATACTGAACATTTTATCATTCCGGGACAAAGAATCTGAAATCGAGATTGTCCCGGGTAATACGGCACGTCTGAACAATTTATAAAACACTGATTTACATCTCAGCACTGGTACCCTCCAGTTTTGGCAAGAAATAATAACCAGTCATTAATTTTAACGATGATGCAGCAAATCACCAAGAAGGAAAATAAAAATGCAGTGGAAATAAACTCGTTGACAAACGCGTTGGCGGAATTCCCTTCGGAGAAAAAGTGAAATTATCTCTTTTTCGTGGTCAACTGCGTGGGGTTGAGTTAAAGACTGTCAGATAAGCGGCTGACACATAAAAGTATTGTAAAAGATTGATGCGGTCGCAGTTTTATTGAGTTTTCACTTTTCTTTATGCCTACTAGTTTCGTCTTGTTTTAATGCTACCCTCGTAACCTACTGTGTTGGTTCGGATACGCCAAAGTGAATTCCAGGGATAAACAAACAGTATAAGAATGAAATTTTTTAACGGAGTGGGTTTTATTGTTGTATGTTTTTCCTTCCGAGACCTATTTTCGGTTGAAGGGAAACAAATATTTCAAAGGATGCCTCGAAGTGTGCATGCAAGCATAAAAGACCACTGGAATGATCATTAGTGATAATTAAAAAATTAACTTACTTGTTTACAAGGAAAATTACTGAAATGCTTCAAATCAAGACAGCTTTCTGAATTATATTTTAATAATTAACATTGAAGAATGCGATAGAAATACATATTTTTATTGTTTCCGTGACTCTAAAAGACCTATACGTGACACTATTTGTGGTTGATGTAAATAGTCTTCTCTTGAGCTATCATGTATAAAGCACACATACTCTTCAAAAACTACATAAATTTATTAGCTCATTAGAATAAAAATATTTAAATTGTGGAAATAATTTTTTCCGTGACTCTAAAAGACTTTAATATGACGCTATTTGTGGTTGATGTAAATACTCTTCTCTTGAGCTATCATGTATAAAGCACACATACTCTTCAAAAGCTACATAAATTTATTAGCTTATTAGAATAAAAATATTTAAATTGTGGAAATCATTTTTTTCCGTGACTCTAAAGGACTTTAATGTGACGCTATTTGTAATTGATGTAAATAGTCTTCTCTTGAGCTATAATGCATAAAGCACACATACTCTTCAAAATTTATATATATTTATTAGCTCGTTAGAATAAAAATATTTAAACGGTGGGAACTGCAAAGGGAAATAGAAAATAATGCAGTATTTCATGAAATTAAAAATCAATTAAGCACTTCCGTTAAATTTAATAGACAGACACATCGATTTTCAGGAAATATTAATTAATCGCATGATTTAAAATATAATAGCAATACTCTAACAATAAATCGTTACCAGCATTAACTATTTAATCGTTATTATTATTCACAATTCTAGTTTTCAAGTTGTTTTTTTTAAATACCTCGAAACTAGACTATTTCAAAATTCATATTTGTACCTTTTAACTTGTTAGAAAGATTTTAAGATGCGTTTCAAGTAACATTTGTACCACGCAAATGAAAAAATGAAACAAATTGAAAAAACTTATCAAATTTGAATGGAACTTCAGAAAGTTTCCAAATGTCCTACGTCATTTTACTATTCTCTTGTACATTAATATATGGCATGAGTTTATATTCATATTATTCTGTTATATGAATGATTCAATTATATTAAGGTTTTTGACACTATGGTTCCATTTAAAAGGTTCAATCGTTCAATAAGGTAACTACATAACACTCTTTGAGACTAATGATTCAGTTTTCAGGTTTCCCGGCATTTTATAGGATACCTGCAAATTATATATTATGATGTCATTTTTTTTCTTTTTTTTATTTTAAAAGAAAAATCTTTGGGTAGAATACTTACAAAAGAGTAACAATAAAATTTTGAACGTTCTTATAGCTTTTCAAATCTTTTCTGAATAAATGTAACAATTTTCAAATTAACAAAAACGTGACCTCAGAAATAATTCGAACAGATTTGTCGGAAAATGAATTCCACAACAATCATCACAACTGCGAAATGAAAGTGATGAAGCAAGACTATAAAATACTTATTTGAACTCTCTTATTAAAGCAAAAGGCGAGGCATTTCGTAACGCCATTCATGAAAACCAAACAGAAACATACCGGAAACACCGGTACGAAAACTAGTTTTTTAGAGGTACATGTCGGCAGCTGCATTGCATTAAGAAGAGCTTCGCCAAAACATCGCCGGCAAGTCAAATGACGGTAGAATGCCACCAGGCGCAGAATAGTATATGAAAGTCAAATCAGGTTCTGACGGTGAAGTTTATAGTTTGCATTGTGTTTGGTAAATTCACAGTAGTGGCGTAAAAGCAATAAATTTGCTGGAACAAGTCTTGTCAGAAATTGTTTCTCAACCTTGCTGCGAAAATGTCAGATGATATTCATATTGCGAGAATTTCAGAAAACGATTTTTTTTTCATTGCAAATAAAGAAGTATTACCAATAGATAGGAAATCTGACGAAATGATTCATGATAGTAAATGCTACATTCTTTTTATGATTATTGAATTAAAAACAGAAAGAAATATGAATAGGTTTATTTTTTAATCTTTTCTAGGGTCATCAGGGATTTTTTTTTGTGTGTGTTGATTGCGATGAACGCTGTCAATTCATTAATTTATGCATTATGGAAGATTCGACATCAGTACTCTTATTACTAACTTTTCTTTATGATTCATATAGCAGATAAACATTTAAGAGTTCACACGAAACGTTATTAACAAATGAGAAAAAATCCAATAAATAAAAAAGGAAGAGCTACCAATAAGCATAAAATTTGGTAAAATAATTCATGATAATAAACTTCTTTTTTTCTTCTCCACGGTTTTTCTTTGAATAAAGCTGAAAGAGACTAATATGTTTTACATTGTTGTAGAATTCATATTTACTAATGTCTTGATTTCATCCAATCATATATAAAATTACTGATTTCAACTAATAACCTTATGATTAGAAATGACTAATACTCGGTTTGTTATGAAAATGGAAATCATGATAAATTACATCAAGAAATGAATAGGAATTTCAAAAGTGACGTAAATAGTTTTAAAAAATGACTTTCGTCTAAATAGATTAAGGAATTAAATTTTAAAATGTTAATTCGTGAATTTGAATGTGCTATGAAAACTACAAATATGAGAAATTTTTGCTATTTAAATGCCTTGTAATGTGACAATTTTTAATTAATTTATGATTGTGTAGAAAAATATTTTAATGCATAGAAATTTTTAATTTTTTTTTCAAAAGCATTTTTAAAAATTCATATTGCTCTCTCTCACACTTTCATTTAGAATTTATTTTCATAATAATTACGGATGTTTTTTTAAGTATTAACAGTTTGCACATATCATATTTTCTTAAGATAAATTAAAGAAGAATGTATTTATATTACAGACAAAAAAAAAGAAGAAAAATCTGAAACTTTACAGAACAAGGAAAAAATACAAAAGCCATTACAAATAACTGTAATTTTTGAAAATTTAGTATTATTTCCTCTAATAAATTATCCTATTACTATTAAACTATCCTACTGGGATCTTTTATTTTATTTACAGTCTGCTTTTAGAAATGAGATTCTCCACATTGTCTTGATATTTATGCAAGATTTATTGCACACAAAAATATTTTTTTAAAAATCATTCAAAATTGAAAAATATTTCCAAATTACAATGAGGAGCATATTTTCTGCCGTTTTCAAGAACTAAGACATATTCCAAACATTCGAACGTAACGGAAAGCAGTTCTAACAAACGTAAGCTCGATTTAGCTTAACTGTCGGCACTCGAGAAATAAACAAAACAGACGGTGAGACGAGCGTGCTTCGCAAACTCACACCCACAAGCTACTTTCTTGGAGAGGGGAGGGTGGCCGCTCTCCATAAATGGACAGACGGAGAAAGTGACTTGCCATGACGTCATCCACAATACGTCACAGAAGACCAGTTGCTTCCACGCACAGGGAAAATGGTAGGGAAAACTTTGCTTATTCGATATTCTCCTGTGTTGACGTGAAGTATTACAAAACGAATTGAGACACGAACAGTGAAAGAAATCTTTGTTCGCTTTTAATTGAGCATCAATAAAATATCCTTTCAAATGTTTAATTTTAGAAAGCAATTAGACTAAATTATTCTGTAGGTGAAGCAAACTTTACAACAGGGCAGGATCGTCACCGTGTCATATTTTTAATATGCGGTTTTCACCTTTTTTCAATTAAGTAATTTAACTTAAATATTTTTTCGAGCTAGAGATTTATAATGCACAAATAGAAAGCTCCGTTTCACAGTTTTTAATTGTTCTCTTACTTGCCAAACCCTAAGTTACTTATAATCCGGGAAAATTTGATGAGGATTAGAAAAGCTGATTTTAATAAAAAGAATAAGAAAGCAGAAAACAAATCAAGGATTCACTATACTTCATGGGAAGAAAGAAAAAGCAACGATTTAAGAAGAAAATTCTTAATGAGAATATTAAATCTAAACTAAATCCTTTGTAAAATATTTATAATGCAAGAAGCGAAAAAACAACTTTTTTTTGTATTTTGCGTAGAAAAGAGCGTCTTGTTTGGAATTTTCTCGCTGAGTATTTTTTATTTGGAACTATAAATCCTTACTGTGGTCTTTAGTTATCTCAGTTTTAATCTTTAAGATATTTCTAAAGAAGTTCTAGCGAAAATATTCAATATTAGAAACTACAAATTAATTAGTCTTTGTTCAATATAAAACGTTGAAAAAGATAATTAGCAATCAACAAGCAAAATTTTCTATAATTTTTTGATATATTGATATTAAGCATTTCGGTTAATAAGAAAGATCTCCTGGTCTTTTTGTACACTTAAAAGGAGGAACAAACAAGAAAGGAATAAAAATTTCTTAGATAGAATTTCACTACCAACAAAAGGCGCAATTATCGCAAATAAAGCGTTATAAATGAAGCTGCACGTGTATTATATATAATTATGACTACTGAAAATTTCATACAATAAATATTTCCTTAAACCAATTTAAAGCATTCTTTAAAATGATAACATATAGGAAACTGTTTTTTCTTCAGTATCCCGAATAATATTATATTACGGCATCACGCAAAAAAAAGTTGAGCTAGTGGGGGGGGGGGAATCAAAATTTGTATTCATATAGTTCATAATCCGGAAGAGCTTGCGATTCCTATCTCTCTTTTACCTGTTTGACAGTGAAAGGCATAATAATTATTTTCCTCGTGTCTTTCAAAATGTTTTCGGTATCTGATGGTCATGAATAAAGGAAAAACGTGCATGAGCATGAGGGAAATTCATAAGAACTCGGAAGTGCAATGAACTCGCAGATACGAAATCGTGAATTTCAAACTCTTGTTGACAGCATTAGAACTTCCGAAGTTATTTAAAATCAGCGCATAGAAGACAGGAAATGTATTAACATAAAAATTTATGATCCGTTCTTTCAATATGACCATAGATCGTATTTTCACTTTTTGCCGTCAGCAGCGTAGTTTTAGTGAGCGTACCGATTAACAGAAATGCACTGCATCGCTTATCAGCGTGTGATACACATACTTCTCGGGAAAATGACAGGAAATTTCAAAAGCTAATAATTAAGAGAAAAAAATGAAAAAGGCAAGCCAAGCTTCTTCAAAATATCTTCTGTGGCTATGACTTTATGCCTTTCACCTTTATGAATTTGTGATAGTGTAAACCCCATAAAATGAAAACACGTACTGTTCAGCAACGGATTCGGAAACTCTCCGCGCTTTTGCGCATGCGTCGGGCGGAGTTATTTTCATGAAAATAGGGGGAAAGTGAAGAATGGAATGGTGATGTTTACATTTCACTGAGCGTGATCTAACAAATAACTACGGAAATGCGCTCATATGACTCATTGCCTGACACCCATTTCCGGTGTAAAATCGTCCAAAAGTGGTAGTCTCGGAATCCGTTGCTGATCTTCCGTTCTTCAGCATGGATTTTTGTACTTGAGGATTGTGTGGGTTGTTTAAAGTGAGATTAGAGACGTAAATACTGCTAACCGCAACTAAACATTTGATGTATCTGCATAATATGGGACTATAGAAAGCAAAAAACATGTGACACACATTTTATTATTACTTTTGAACTAATTTTTGCTCTGACCCTTAGTATCAACAACGACTAGATTGTACATGTACTATTTTTACTTTCTCGTATACGAAGTATACAAAGAGAAAGCATTGTAATCACCAAAAAAATTTGAACTCGACATTTTGACGAATCTCCACGTTTTAGACCTCGCTGAGTCCGAAAAACACAATTTTGGAATTATGTCTGTCTGTGTGTCTGTGAACTCGATAACTCGAAAACTATTAGATATACAGGGATGAAAATTTGGTATGTGATCTTTACACATAATTTGTAGGTTTCTATCAAATTTTGGAAAAACTCCGTCCACGGAAAGTCTGTCTGTCTACCTTCCCGTGTTCGTGTGAACACGATAACTCAAAAACTTCAATAGCTAGATGGATAAAATTTGGTACACAGTTTTATCATCATGAATGTAGGTCCGTATCAAATGTTGGACCAAGTCCGTCAAAGGGTTGATTGTCTGTCGGTCTGTATAATAGCATATTTTTAATCGCAAGAACTTCTTAACAAAATTACTTAGTTAAATGTAATTTGGTATGTGGCCTTCTTACTTTAATTGTAGATTTGTGTCCAATTTTTGTGTCAATCGGTTAAAAAAAAGGCGGTCAAATTGCATAATTAATTTTTCTAATCCGATTCCCCATACGCATGCGTACTGGTAGCAATCTATGTGCACGCGGAAGTATTACGTCACTTTGTCCTTGAGCCGGCAAGAGTGCAACTTAGCAGTGTGTGACAGATGCGTTTTAATCGGTTCGCATCTCTTTGAATTTGATTCTTTACCTAAATATTTTACGATCACTATAATCTACAACGAAAAACCTTCTGATATTCATTGGATTCTGGGTTACAGTAGGTTCGAATTTTTTTACCCATGCGGGGGGAGGGGAAACAGCACCTTTTTGGGGATCCGCTCTGATCCTTACTAACAACGACGACTAGATTGTACATGTACTATTTTTTTTTATTTCAGTCTCTTAAACTTTCTATAAAAATTTGCTTTGATTTCACAAAAATACAAATTCATTGCCAAAACAGACGTGAAGCGTTTAAGATTTAGAACCACTTCTATGAAATGACTTTCTTTTTTCTTCACAGAAGAATAGAAGAAAGAAGTTTCTCAACAAATTATACAAGGATGAGACTCCCATATTTTAAATTTCAATGCAAGGAGTAGAAAAGTAATCACTAACACACATAAAGATGTCAAAAATTTCACCGAAATATCGAAACGTAAGGACAAAACTCCACGCCTAATGTAAATTATATGTCAAAAATAAAAGAAATGAAGTTGAAAAATAATATATATAGAAAGGAAGTAATAGCATTCTTCAACGGATTTAGAGTAATATACCATTTCAAGGCATTGTTCTTATGATAAATAAAATTAAATTTATGTTAAAATGAAATGTAGGACTTTTTGTTATTTTCTTCTCGAAAAATTGTCGATTGCCAAATCTTTGAAATGTTTTGCTAATTATATAGTAATTGTAACAATGGATACATACGATTCCTCCTCTCCTTCCAGTATTTAATATGATGGAAAAAGTAAACAATTAGTACAAACAAGTACAAAATGGTAGAATAAAACATTTACCTTTTCACCTTCTAAGAGGAAAGCATTTCAGTTTGTATACGAAATAATGTTAAGGCAAGTTGATATGAAAGACTATTCAGTATTTAAAACACAGTTTTCAGAAATGTACATTGCTCTACTTTATAAATACATATAAGTATTGGTTGCTAAATCTCAGTTTTATACATCTAGTTAAAAATCATGGAATTCTTACAGTTGCTTAATTAAAAGTGCTAGCAATTATGTGAAAAAAACATATTTTTCTTAATAAAATGTCAAGCTTACTTTAATATTACGTTTATGAATTGATTATATTTATTTGAACAACATATCTGGTTTCTAACAGAATGCACTTTTATTAGAAAATTAATAATTCATTTTTATATATCTAATGAAAGTGCATCTGTTTCAGAAGGAGAGATGATACTTTATACATTATTAATATTTAACCATTATAAATAGTTGTTTATTCATTTTTAAACATAGATATTTCCAGCTGTCTCTATCTGAAAACGGTTTTCAGATTAATCTAACAAATCAAACCAGACCAGTTATTTCTTATGCAGTGTGTGCTGATGTTAGTTGCTGTTTCAATTTTCAGTGTTTGGATTAACTCCTATAAAAGGATCTGTAATGATAACAGAAAACACATTTGGTTATAACTGGTAATTTTTACCACTGACTTAACTATTTGCACTCAGAAAAGTAATCAGATACTTAATTATTCACTGAATGAATACAAGAGCTCCTTTTATTGTTTCGGGAAATAAAAAATGTATTTGTATAAGTTGATTTAATTCTGAGAAACTAATATGCGCCTTCTTACAATTCTGTAGATTTGTTTTTTAATTAAGTAAATCAAGAAACGTCAAAATGATACACCTTCTAGAAGGGCTTGAGAGGAGACATTTATGCGCAAATGGTTAAAAAAATAAGTTCAGCAACTTACAGGATGTATTTCAAAGCTTCACATTAAAAAAATAGTTTGTAAGATTTTAATAACTGAAAAATTATTTACACAAAATTTAAAAAATTTTTTAAATTCGAATAGTAAAATGCTTCGATTTTTCAAACAAACATTCAAGATCCAGCTCGTATTTGTTACGACAAAACAGCTGGGAGCTGTGAGAAAAGGTGTCATCGTGTCTCATTCAGCTGCTTTAATGACGGACGATGAAAACAGCCTTTCACGCGCCTCGAAGAAAATTAATGAAATCGCGTGGAGTCTCATTGTAGACTACGTCTGCTCCAGTTGACAGAATTTACACGCCCTGAGTTGTATTTCTGGCAAGGACAACGACTCGTTAACCCTTTAAACGCTGGAAGTGCATCTGAATATGAAACTTTACTTTCTCACGGGAAATAACTTTACAAAAGGTCGAAAACAAATGCATTTATAAATGCACAGACTGGAAGTATCCATTTCCACACTGAAAAACTATCTATTTCTAATATATTAAGTCAATTTTTTAAAACAAGGAATGGTAAAAATGGAATTGAATCCGTTGCAAAAAGTTCAAAAAATAGTGCTGTTTCTGAGTGACACAGTCTGCTATTTCACAAGCAGGGAAAAGGAAACATAAATGGGCACGAACTCTCCTAACTAATGAAATTTCATATTGATGAGTATTATTTTTTATACACATTCGAAAGCAGTGGGACTCAGCAAATGGCACAGATGACACTATTTCTACACCAAAGCTAACTAGCATATGGTAAATTAGTAAGCTTTCTTTTCCGAAAATCAGTCATTTAAAGGCGGCATCATCTGCACCGCATAGCGCAAAAAGTTCATAAATGGAAATGCAGTAAAGAAAAAAAATCACTCAAAGTGTCAAAATGTTTGTATCGTTTCCTTTAGGAAAAACCTCAGTACATGTAATACTCCTGCTATTTTCCAATTCATCGTCTTAAGGCGAAACACCACTAAGTACAATTTTTTTTAGGTAATATACTGTATTTACTTGGAAAATGAAGGCTAAATTAATATCAAAAAGTTTTGATTATACTTCTGTTATTAGAAGATAAATTTAAATATCAACATAAAGCGAGTTACAAACTGTTGAATATAACGGAATCATTCCTTTTTCAAGTAAATACAATCATTATCTCAAAAATGTTTTTTGCAGATAGCATAGTTCGACATCATACAGGAAAATTATATTTTCCTTTGAAATGAAATGATTTACGATTCCTGCATGCATGTGTACGTCAGCATTTGATAACAAAAAGTATATCTTATTTCAGAATCACGCATGAATAAGTTGCGGTAAAACTTGGGTGATTATAGAACTATTGAAATAACAATTTTTATTTATGTAGCTGTGAAACCACAGATTGCTTTAAATACAATCATACTCTTCTCTCGATTGTTTAAATTAGCCTCTTACTTTAAAATTACACAAGGGTAATTAAGGAAGGACGCAGTACTTTTCAGCCGTGATCTAATCATGAATCTGATACTTCAGCTGCCACTCTCCTCTCCACGTTACACCAGTATCAGGGTGGTTGAGCCCCACATTCTTAACAAGAACTAGCTTCGTGGCAAAATCTAGATTCACGCATCACAACGAATATCTTTGCGACCCAGTAAAAATTTCGTAGCTTAATTTTTAAAATCCCTAATTGTACATAGTTATTAATAAAGAATCGCAACGTAATTACTAATCGTGTAACATCGACGCACCATTTCCCCCACCAATAGCAGCGAATATTTTAGGATTCGATAATAGAACAATATATACGACGTCATTAGTATTCTACGGCTGTAGTGGAATGAAACGAAGTGAAGCGCATTCGGTGAATTTGGGATGTCTGAATTTATAAATATTTGCTAGCCAGGTTGCAAAACACTCGAAAATTGTCGTATGAAATTACGTCCATGTTTGGAAGTACTTATCAGTGCGAGCAATTATTTTCACTTGTGAAAGGAAATACGCCTCCTGTCAGATGCAGAATTACTGATCGGTTTTGAAATAAATCATTCCGGACAAGATATCCCTCGAAAAGTAAGAAACATGGTAACAGAGAAGAGATGACAAGTGTCAGGAAGAAAAATTATCGTTGTCCTTTTTCCTTTTTATACTGTGTTTGGGGAATAAAACTAAGTTTCTATAAAAATTGAAGGGTTATTTTTTCCGCTTTTGAAACTCAGACCCTGTTTATTTGGTCTGTACTAGCATTTCAGTTTGAAGCCCTTGCTCGAAACTGTAACTTTCTGATCATAAAATTGAAGTTTTACTAACTGGGCACAGTGGCTCCTAGTCCCAATTCCTTAAAATATAATTTAAAAAAATTCACAAATTTGGTTGACACTATGCATAGACTAAATTTAATCATACATTTCAAGAGTTTTTGCAAAGATGCATGCAATTCAAGATTCAGATTGCATTAATAACTGAAGTTATATATATATTAGAAATTTTTTTAAAGCATCTAAAAGAATCATGAAAATATGTACACTAAATATGCGAACAATTTTAAGCCACAACTGAAAGCAAGCAAGGAATAATTGCATCTTGTCCAAGTTTCCACATATAAGGTAAGCAAAACAATTTTGTTCAGACTCGGAAGTCTTTGTTTTCTTAGAGTAGACATAGTAAAAAAGGCATTTCTAAGTACCATCTGTCGGTCTATTTCGAGTATTCGCCAAACAAAAAGCTCATAAATTTTCTAAAAAGCAAAGTAGCAAAACGAATTCTTAGATAAACTTTAGTCTATTCCTTCAAGCAAATTTCTGAAAGAAGCAGACAAGTCTGAAAACAATGAAGAAAAGTTTCAAAATTCCAGCTATAAATGTCGGATGATTAAGGCAAGAAGGATTTTTCCTCCAGACCTCTATAATGGGAGCAATGGAAGGCTGCCTACAATTTTGAGAGGTAGAAAACATAGCTGCAAAATTCAAGGTATCTGATTATGTTAAAATAACAATTTCATTTAAAATTCTCAACTTATTTGAAAATTTCCTCATTTAGAGTGGTCTTAGAATTCTAGAACTTATTGCTTCTAATTTCGTTTAGTCAGCGTAAAATGGAGTCAATTCATGCTCACGTGACGTACATCAGGTGCACCGCGCCAATTTGATTTTGGAAGAAAAAGACTTGCTGCCACAACAAAGCGTAAGAAAACATTTAGTCAGATAACAGACGACATGTACAGTTATGTCTTCCATGTGACTGTGACGTCAAGCGAACTGATTTCATCAGACTAAGTTCACAAGGTCAAATATCCTTGAGAAGGAAAAAGGAGAAAAACTGTTTGCTCGCATAAATTTGGGGCATCTTTCAGGTAGATGACTGACTTTGACTTATTCCAAAAGGGTATTAAAGGAAGATATGTCAACTTCGTGATACCAGCCAGATTCCAGTTCAGTTATTTTGCCAAAGCCTACAATTTTATTTTCATTCTTGCTACGATCAGAAGAGTTGTTGAGTTATTTTAGAAACACCTTTGTTCAAGTAGAGATACTGGAAATTCAAACAGGAGAGATATTCAAGGTGCTTTCTTAGAAAATTCGTTATCTCTTAGAGCTACTGACAGCGCAATAAAAAATAATATGCTGATTGCGATCGGGGCACTGGTGACTTAGTCTTACTCTGAATCTGTTCCAAGCAAGAGTGAAGACAAAGAATGCAAACAAAAAAGAATGTAAAGGCAATAATTAAATAATAATAACAATAAGAACATGCAAAAAGTACATAATTTTAATGGTGAGAATAAGACACAGAATATTTAAGTTTTTTAAATTTTTTGTCTTAAAAATTACAATAGTTTCTGCAGGAAAATCTCGTATATCGCCGCTCAACATGCAACACAACCTATCTCAATGTTTTGAAATTTCAAAATAGAAGGAAAATACGAATATTTCTTAATTTTTTCACGTCTGGTAGGAACATGCGGTCTTATGCTTATATAAGATTTTCAAAAAGTTCGGAAATATCCATTATTGGTTGCGAAAAAATTGATTTTTTCCTTCCTCTTTGAAATTTCAAAAAATTGAGATATTTGGCGTTGCTTGTTAAGCGACGATATATTTCAATTAATCGCGAAAGCTATCAGCGTATTCAGATTTTCTTAACTCAGCAAGAGAAACACTATCCACTCTGTGAGGAGCCTGTCCTGATCCCCTCAGTCATTCCAAAAAAAGCACAATCAACTTTTTTTAACAAATGAGATTATGTTTCGTCATTGTATTTCAGTTATAAAATATCCAGAAACATAACAAAATACATTTGGATTTTTTTAACACATTTTCTTTTGTTAAACAAGTCTGCTAAAATAGATAAATTCACTCACAAAACACTAACAGTCAGCACAGCAAATGCACTATAACATACGAAATAATCCGCCGACTATCTTTCCTAGATAGTAATAAACTATCATGCTTTGTACAGGCTGATATCATGTAACTTCTTTCTTATTGTCTGCTTACATCAGCCCCCCAATTTCTAAATTATTCTACTGCAACTTTTATAACAGTTGAATAGTCCGATAATATATTGTCATTCGTAATTATAAAATGATGCAAAATGAACAAACTAAAATGATTTATTTAAATTTAAATAAAATTTGATGAAAGATAGTCTGCACTTTTTATAACATTGTTCTTTACGAATACGTACACTGGTAAGTAGCAGGCCAAAACTAAGGACATTTTTGAATCCAGGAGGACAAATTCAACAGAAAATGAGTGACAGAATATTGAAAGAAGAGTCATGAATTAAAGAAAGATTTTAGAATGCACGTATTCCATATTTGTTAAATAAAAACAAAGAAGACACATTAATTTCCATAAAAAATTATTATTCAAGCCTAAAACTGATCAGAATTCTTTAAAAAATTGGTGACTTAATTCTTGAAGTAGATTTCCTTAAGGTTGCAAACATATGCGATTTATAAGCAAAATAATAAATATTTCTGAGAAATCATTAGTTAAAACTAAAGAATAAAAAATTGTCTTTAAATGTATATATTTAAACACGCTGAATGGAAAATGTTTTTACCAATAGTTTTTCCGGAAAACTATTTTTAATTATCAAAAATATCTGAAGTGATCGTCGAATAACTAACTTATTAGAAAAAAGACAGAACGATGACAAAAGTTTAATAACACTCCGGTGTATTTATCTGTTTCAAGTATCTGATGTTTACATCTCTTAATGAAAGATACATTCATCTATATTTTTTATCTCTTTGATGAAAGATGAAATTTACGCAATTAATCAATGTCTATACTTAGCAGCATGAATGTCAACAAAACTTTCTTTCGTCCAGTTTTGTACAACTGAAAGATTCGCTTCACTCCTATCTATCTCAAAAATAAAACTCCTAATTAACTACATATCACCAAGGAGTAACAATATCAAATGGCAAATATTTCTCATTCGAACAATCTTAATTATAACCTTAAAAAAAACTGTTGATGCATCGCACCTCCCACATGGTTGTCAAATGGACCGAATACCAACACACGACAACACGCGTGCAATACATTTCCCTACAGGGAAAAACATTTAGGGGAAAAAAGTTACTCGTATATGTCTACACACGAATTTCCGTGCAGCTGAACAGGCAACAATGACTTACTTGTAGGAGGGCTATTACGATCCTCGTGTTGCCGGACTGTACCGCTATGGTGCTAATGGTGGTGGTCGCGGGTGTGCCGGACCCGGGCACCAAATCGCCCAGCCCATCGCGGCAGACGATTTCGGGGCTCGAGGAGTAAGCCGCCATGCCCCACGCGAGGAGAGCAGGCAAACGACTGCTGGGAGTAGATTTAAAGCAGGTCAGCTGGGGGAAAGGAGCGCCGCTCGCGGGAAGGTGGTGTGGAGGAAGAAGAGAAAAAAGAAGCAAAAAAATATCGTCTGCTGAGCTGCACCTCCTCAAGGATGCCTCTTCTCCTCTTGGGATTCCTGGATGGGCTCCCCCCGCTGCTTGACGCCCACAAAAATAGGAGCTATTCATAGGCAGCTCGGAGCAGGGGTGTTATCGGGCTCGGGAGATAGAGAGGGATTTATCGGAAGGGAAGATGGGTGTCTGACCTTCAAAAAAAATGATACGTTCCATGACTGTTTTGGGGGGACGATGAGTTGGGGCAGTTATGAAAAATGACTTTGAAATGCGTCACCGATAATAATAATGAGGCGTCAGAAAGGTGAGTTATGTATCAGTGCTGTTTTATAATTTGCCGAAAGAAGATAAAGTAAAACTTCAGTTACCAGTTACTCGTTTAACCGTCAGTTCCTTTTATCCATCATCGTTTAATAAAGAAAAGTGCGCGCAGAAAACTTGAGCCTCTAAAATAGAGGTTCCCAATCTGTGGTACGCGTACCCCTGGGGGTACGCGAAGGACTAGTTAGAGATACGCGAAATCAAAGTTGGTAATGGAGGAAATAAGAAAATATAAGAGATTAAAAGTTTTCTCCAAGTTTGTGTGAAAAAGTAAATGTGAAAGCTGTGCAAGTCCTAAATCCTACTCTCGAATTCAGAAAAAAGAAAGGAAATGGAAACCTGGTAATTGATTGATATCTGGTTTTTACAGCTCCAGACATGACGTCATATCTGTCTTCATTTGAACCCAATTTTATAAAACTCGGCTTCATGAGACGTGCTCAAAGATCGCATTGAAATTTTCTTCCACTTGAATAGCTGATTATTACGAAGTGTAATTATTAACTATCTTTTAAAGTCAATGCGAAATTATTGCAGTACTTGTTTCATTTGTTTTGGAGTTGGACTAATACAATTATAAAAGTGGAATAAAATGTAAAATCAAAAATCAGTCCTGCAAATGTTATTATTTCGAGTCATTTGACTTTTAAGCTAATCCTTCACATTATTAATAAAATCTTCTTTGCATTGAGGGATGGCTCGGGGTGGGGGTACGCGAAAATGAAAAGACTAATCAAGGGATACTCGAGGGAATAAAGGTTGGGAACCCCTGCTCTAAAACAAGGAAGGAGATTATAGATTATTTTATATTAACGTACACTGTAAAAATTATCCGGTTTTTTCCGGACTTTTTCCGTATATTTGACGGTTTAAAGCTGTTTTGTTGTGACAAAACGGTTTTTCACCGTTTTCCGCTCCATCCATAAATGGTTTAAAACCGTCAGTTCAAATTCTATTTTTCGTCATACGGTATTGCTTTCCGTACGATAACTTTCTCCTTTCTTAAATCATTCTAAGATTATTTTCTACTCTTGCCCATATTATCTGAAGTCGCCGGTGGTCTAGTGGTTAGAGCGACTGTCTGCCAACTCTATGAACGCGGGTTCAATCCCCGGCTCGGAGGAGTTTGAAGTTTTGTCACCATCTGCATCGAAATCGTCCAAGTACGTTCAATTAAAAATTAATTGAAATTAATAATTAAGCCTTGATTAATTAATATTCCTAATAGATAATAATTAAGCCTCGACAAATTAAGATTTCTAATTAATTGACTTTCCAGATAATTAGAGAAATGAAGAAAATCTCTAAGTTGGAAATACGACTTCACTCACTTCAGTTCACATCAGCACGTTTCAACTCAACTCGAACAGAAGGGGAAAGCAACTCAACTTCCGCCTACCATATTACGCTACATACTACTGAAAAAACTTATTCTTGTATGGTAAAAAACTGTTGTGCCTACGGATTTACTTCGTAACTTTTACGGTTTTGCACAACCAACCCAGCTGCCAGTTTAAAACCGTGAATTTTACGGGATTTTTTTTACAGTGTAGGTTTATAGTATTACAATACATTTCTGTACATTACTACTCTTATATTGAAGTTTATATTGATTGTTTGTAAAATGAAATACAATATTTCTGCACTTTTAAAGATTTTATTTTCATTCTCTTCCCAAGCCAGCTGTGCAATCACGTTACTGTGCATGTGTAATAAGATATTTCGATTATCCGTACAACCCTGGTCCGAAAGGTGGCGGTTAATCGAAGTTTTACTGTAATTCTGTTCATTTGTTATAGCATATGTAATAATTAAAGGAAGCAAAAGCAGATTTTATCGACTGAAAGGCGAATTACCCGGAAAGAGGTACGAAAATTTATTCTTTCGCGGACAATTCTCTCATGCTTAAATTGCTTTAAGTAGGGTTTCTTAAATCTTTTCAATTGGCCTCCCCTTTTCGGGTGCAAAATTTTTTCTTAAATTAATTTTCCACCAAAGATCATTTTCTCGACTTCATCTAGTAGCAGAAGCAAATAAATATAAGAAAACGAAACACGTGCAAGAAATTTTAATCAATAGTATACAAAAAAATTAATTTTGCATAATTATTTCATAAATTTAGTTTCAAATTCTTCAATTATGTGGAATTTCTTCGTCATGGTTGTATCCTGATATGGAGGAATTAACAGAAGCAATTTATATCAAACTTTCTGATACTATAAAATTCATTACGCCATCCCATGTGGATCTCAGTAATAATTTAAAAACTCTGAATTAAAGTAAAACATATAGCTAGAGATTACTGATGATATTCTTCAGTGGTGTAGTCCCAAAACAAGCAGTGCCGGGACGCTCTAAAAGCAGGGTCGGAACACTCTAACCTAGGTGACAAAAATCGCACAGTTTTAAAGACGTTTTCACAATTTTTTCTTATTTATTTCTCGTGAAAAAAAGCAGTGCCGGAACGGTGTTCCGCCTCCACTAGATCCCTGATGTTAAAATATCGCAGAAAATTATTTTACTAAGAAGGAATGACAGCCATACAAGGCATATTCAAGATTAAGTTTCCTACTAAGTGGCATCTGCATAGAAACATTTTATCGTAATAGTGTAGTGTAGAGCTTATTGAAACATTTTTCGCTCGAAATCCCTTTATCAACTGCAACAAAAATTCGCAATCCCGTTTGTAATAAATGTTTTCGAGACTCCAAGTATAAGTCGAGTATAGAAATTCATTTAAATGCGAATATTTGGAAACTTTTAATGAAATGTTACAGTCCCAGGTGATTTTCTGAATTGCGGTTGATTGCTATTATCGTCGAACGGGGCAAAAGTTGTTCTGTTTTATTTTCAAGATTCCGCTTGTAGTTGGGACGCTTGCTTTAAAAAAAAGCCGATTTAGGGGGGGGGGGCGCTAAACATTGTTCCTTATTCTGGCCTCGTTCGTGGTATACTTAATTAAAGGTATAATTTTAACAGGGGATGAGAGGGAGATTGTTAGGATTTTATATTTCAAGAACCAAATATGACTAGGCTCTATCAAGGACACCATAATGAATAAAACTGTAGTTTGAATTCTAAAACTTTTTTTTCAGTTTTGCATGTGTTATAAAAAAACAACGAGCTTTTCAAATCAAAGTTTGGAACAAATAGTTTAATTTTAAGAAAATTAATGGCCTTTAAAAATGAAAAGACAGATTATTTTCATAAAAGATAATTATGTTAGAAGCCGTACCAACTTTACAATTTTCAACAGCAACACACATTTGTAATTAAATTTTGAAACTACATTTCGATCCATTGATAAGATTTCAAGTCAAGTCTAATCGCCTCGAAGCTTCGAGTAGGAAAATATCAATGTCCAAATGTTAATATCCATAATTTCTTCAATTCTTTTTAACATTATAATGTTTTAACATGGTAATGTTTCTAGGCTGGCATACTAACTGTAAATTTCATGATGCAAAAATCATTCAAAACGCTCTACAAGGTAGACCGTTGGACCCCGAGATAGTAAATTTGATGCGTAGTTATTTTTGGGGTAATAGGTGCTCAGTAAGAAATGGTTTTTAAAAAAATTTAATCAAATTTTTAATTAATTAAAAAATAATCGAAATTTTAATATTTCTCTCAATAACTTCGGAGCATATTACCGTACAAAACCCATTTTTACATCGCTTTAAAATAAAAAAAAAATTAGCTTTTCAGTTATACCAATTTTATTTTCGTGCAATTTTTTCTTAAATTTTAATAAATTTCTCAAAATTTACAATGCAACGGCTAACGCAATAGATGTTTATCATTTATTCACTATTAAACTCCTAAGTAGTCTTTTTAAATGGAGAGTGGATTTTCACAACTTTTAATTTTAAAAAATTAGTAAATTTACATTTCAAAAATATTTAATTTTAAGACTTGCTAGCGGGCTATTGTTTCAAACATCAAACTTAAGAATTTCTAAACTTGATTTAGACACGATGGGGGGATAGTATTATAAAAAAGCAGACGATAAAATAAACAATGCTTTTTAACATATTATCACGCTACGATGCTTCGGACTGGAGGTTCGATTTTCCTTTGTTTTTTGTTTGTTTATATCTCCCGAAATAGTATTCTTGTGGAAATGAAATTTTAACATTTTAAAATTAAGGGGTCTAAACAATATTCAAGCTGAATTTTGGTTTTAAAATAATTTTCTCTGTAGCCTACTAATTACACAAATCTACAAAAAAAAATTTATGAGAGATTTTTCGAATCAGTAACTAATTTTTTATATTCAAGATATAAGGCTGATAAATATTAATTCCATTTTTTTTTCTTTTGAGTCACATAAGTTTTCTTAAAAATCACAGGTTTGCCATACAAATTAATTTAGCATGTCTTAACTTAAACTCTTTATTGTACATGAATAATAATAACAACAAATCAAAATCAATAGCAATGAAACGGATATTACTATGACTTATATTCAACAGGACAATGAGCATAAAAATATTAAACACATAGCCTTAAGATTAAGATATCAAAGCGAAAACTCTAAAAAATATCTCTTGTCTTCCTTTTTGTGATCTGTCAGTAGAACTTATGTCGCTTTAAGTAAATCTGCAAAGCTTTCTCTAAAAATATTCTTAGAACGTGATATCAGTTTGTCTGTTCCAGGCCATTCTCAAGTTGTCCAGTAGCTCTTTTCATCTCGACTGTCCTATTTATTGACCTAAAAACATGCGCTAAACCTTCAAATAGCCGTAAATCATACATTGAAGATAACTGTAATTTGATTTTTTGAATAGTTCAATATTTTACATTTACATTTATATCTTTTATTTCTTAAGCCCTTTCCTCTTTCTCTGTCAGTTCTTTTCACGAGGGAATGTCCCACTCAGTAAAAATTAAACTCTTGTTCTGTTTTCTGTGTAAAACTAGAAATTCGGTTTGAATTCAAATTAATTTTGATATGAGGCAATGGGTCTCAATGAATGGCGAATTTCTGGAAATTTCACTCCCTTGCCCATAGTTTCGTATGTCTCTTTAAAAACAAATGAGATACTGATAATAGAAAATTATCAGTATCTCATTTATATATTCATTTATATATTCTCTATCCTAAACACACATTCACCTTCTGAACTTTTCTTGCTTCAATCAACGAAGAATCTCCATTCTTTTTAAATTTTACACCTAAGTAAGCTTAGTTTGCTCACAAATTAGAACCCAAAATATAAATTATTTTCTTTTCTATTGGCCATTTTCTTTAACTTTGTAATACAAACACTCTACATTCTGTGGGGATCGAAGCTTTACCCAAATTCCCCAACTTCATTCCAAAATAAGCAAGCTGAATTTTTTTTTAAGAAATGAGGTCGTGAAATATCCTCAAATATATTGAAATATAACAAAACGTGTTTGGATCGTTCAAATACTTCCACCATTAAATTGCAAAACAAACATACTAATATAAATAAATGGATAGACAATACATTAACAGACAGCCCAACAAATACACAAAAACTTTTTCCTAAACACACAAATACTGCTCTAAATAACTTACAACATCGCTTTATCTTTGCTGATATCATAGTCTGTTTACATCACTTCACTAACTTTTAAATTCTCCGTCTGCAACAATGTTTCTATTCATAATATCTTCTTATTTTTAATAATTAAATAATTCAAAATGAACAATCTTAAGCGGTTTATTTACTTTTAAATAAAACTTGTGTTTCTATTTGATTGAAAGTTTTAATTTTTTTGTATTTTTTTATTATGAATACTTGAAATGAAAAACTGACATGTAACAGGACAAAACTAAGGCCATTTTTAGATACAGAAAGCCGAATGAATCAATATCAATTAAGTGTCTATATCAAAAAAGCAAAATAAATGTGGACCAGATTTTGCTTTTTTGGTATCCGGTTTGCTGTGTTATCAAACATATTATTCAAAAATTTTGAATAGCAGCATTGATAAATCATCACAAATATTGATTCATTGATTCGTATTAAATAAACATGTAACATTCTAGCTCATTCGTTTGAATTATATTTTTTTTCCATATCAAATTATATGTGTTAGAAACAACTACACTTTAGTGATCCTTCACATATTGCGTTATGAAAGTTTTTTTCCAATGTCGCCTTCAAAAAAGCGTTTCGGATATTTCAAATACAAAATATATTGCCATCAAACTACTTATTTAAAAATGCATAAGAAGTTTGATCGAAAACTTTTTTGCCATGTATTAATATCTGGTAATTTTTTTAATAATCATGGATCATTGAGCAGAAAATATTCATTAATATCATATTAATAAATTTTATTTTTATTCTAATAAATTCACTATTATGTTGCTAACAAAAAATTTATGAACTTCTATGGTCATGGTAGCTTAATACATTTACTATGTCAAATTTAGAATATCTTTGTCAAGTATGTAGAAATAATCAATAGTAAAAAAAATGACTACAGTATTTGAAAAGATGTTTAATAAGGTGTGTAAGTGGCATAAAAACTCTAAACTTCTACGCTTAGTTATTTATTACAAGCCGCCTTTGCCGACAAGATTGCTTGCATGGAATAGTGGATTGCCGGTCTGTTAAAGTATTAATGTAAATTTAACCGTTATTGCTTTTATTACCTGATAAAACGGAAAAATATGAATTTAATGAAAATTGAAACTTATGCAAGAAGGAATTACGTATTTCTTAATACGCTTTCAAAATAAAGCATTTTAATATTAAGGATATTGAGTATTGCTAAATTTAACAGCAAAAAATTAGCAGATGAAATAGACTGCAAAACACATACGCCATCATATATATTAGATGAAAAAATAATATGATTCTTTGGAAAACAAAACGAAATAACTTTAAAATGAAACTAAATTTTCAAAAGCATTACCAAGAAAGATATTAAAAATATCCTTTTATAGAAGCTGAATCTCATAACTTTTCACACATAAAATTTTGAGAAAAGTTTCTTTTCATTATTTCTTAATCAAAATGTCTAAAAGAAAAAAACGAATTATAATAACTGGGAAATTAAGATGAAACTAAAAATCTGGTAAATTAAGATGAAACTAAAAATCTGGGAAATTAAGATGAACTAAGATGAGAACTGTAATTAGAAACCAAAACAAAAAGCAAATGTATGTTATCACATTATAAAAAAGTATCAATTTAAAGCTTGAGAGGGAAAATATTTTATTATACAAAACTTATCGAATAAAATAAAAATATATATCTTCATTAAATGAGCTTGAGTTAAGAAATATAATTTAAAACGTGCATAACATCCCGCTGCATTAAAGTCAAAATCTACTTTGGAGTTAATGTATCAAAGAAAGCAAATTTCGTCTACCATAGCTTTAACAATGGAAAAAGTATTGTGATTAAGCGATTAATGAAACAATGAAATCAGTTTGTATTTCATAACAACAATAAAAAGTATGGCTACACATCACGAAAAAATATTTTTTTTAATTTTTTTTAAATTAGGGAAAATTTGCACGACAAACAAATTTCTGTCATTAAAAATACAATTTTTAAATTTTAAGATGATGTTACCACATAAATCATCGCTTAATTTCAATTAATTAAAATTCTAATTATATTTCGAAAAAATAGCTCTTATATGCATATTCCCACCCTCCAAAGTATATATGAGACAAATTTTGTCTCTCTAGGTCTAATGGTCAGTTCTGTATGGCGCCAATGGACAGGTAGGTACATGAACACTCATACACACATTCGTTATTATTATTAATTGAGAAGAGACGTATATAAATGATTCCTTAAGAAAAAATGTAAATCTCTAAGTATAATCGCAGAAATTTCGCAAAGATTTATAAAATCTGAAAGATTATTAATTTACGCATGACATAGAAAATTATAGAAATTTTGAAGGTGATGTATATTTAAATATCTAATGGCATTTTTAAAACTTTGTTAGAGGATGTTTTCTCTTTTAAATGAAAAATTGTTGCTGAACGCTCGCTGAATGATGCCAGAATAACGAAGAATGCTTCAATATTTCCCCTAGACAGTATTTGATATCTCTTTTATTTTTGTGCCTTTCTATTGCTTAACAGAAGATAGGAAGTTTTCTTCATTTGCTTTTCTACCATCAGCAAATGACATCTCGGACTTTTTCATTGAAATATTATATGAACATTCAATCCACTATTGTAACCAGTGTAAGAAATTTGAATCCATGATCAGTACTTATTCTCTTACGTAAAACTTGTTTGTTTTTTTCATCTGATCTATGGCTATAATATAGAAATTATTTTTGTTTCTTATTTATTTTTTTTAGTGGTCAATGATAATATTTCACAAAATACTGGAAAATGATTTTTTAAAGTTTTGGATAAAATGAACATTTATATGTTAAAATTAAAATTTTGCAGGAGTCATATTGATAAAATTGTGTAAATAATTCAAATTAAATTAAATTCCTAGCATATTATTAAAAATATGATCAGAGTAAAACATCTAAGAAAAATTGAAAACGAATCCTTCCCTTCTGTCAGAAAAAGGTGTGTGTGTGTGTGCGCGTGTGTGTGTTTTAAAATTACAAAATTACTAGTTGCGTGGCTCGGCGTTGCACGGGCAATCTCGAATAATGTGATATTTCCTGGCGGAGAGAAGTGAGGTCACGTGAGCCCTCGGGATCCACATTTTTTCATATGCCCGTCTCCGTTTTTTTCAACAAATATTATCACTTACTTTCCCGAACAAAAGTTACGAAGTTAAACACCGTAAAACAAAAAGAATGGAAAAAATGCAAGAAAACGATTTTTTCCCGATGTTAATAAATCAAAACACAAAAGCTCGAAAGGAAAAAAATTAAAACCTTTTATACAAACAAGCTTCCGTGAAATAAATGGAAAAATGCAATAACATCAGATGTAAAAGCTTAATATTAGGGAAAGAAAAGAAAAATGTCTCTTTTCAATAGATGACAGTATATGACTTATATAACAGTAACTTAACGAAATAAAACACCGTAAGACTGAAAAAAAAGAAGAAAATGCAAGAAAACGATTTTTCCGATGATTATAAATCAAAACACAAAAGCTCGCTAAAAAGAAAAGTAAATAATACCTTTTATACAAACCAGCTTCAGTGAAATGAATAAAAAAATTCAATAACATCAGATCTTAAAAATTAATAATAGGAAAAGAAAGAAAATTGTCTCTTCTCAATAGATGGCAGCACATGACTTATATAACGGTAACTTTAAGAAATAAAGCACGGTAAGACTAAAAAAAGAAAGAAAAAATGCAAGAAAATGATTTTTCCGATGTTTTTATAAATCAAAACACGGAAGGTCTCTAAAAAAGAATTAATTGAAACCTTTTATACAAACCCAGCTTCCCTTAAATAAATAAAAAAATGCAATAACATAGTATATGAAAATTAAAAATAGGGAAAAAAAGAAAATTGTATCTGCCAATAAATGGCAGCATGGTGAATTCATTCATTTTGAAGTTTCTAATTAATATCTTTTTAAATAATTATAATTTCGGAATTTCAATGGTCAAAATGGATTCCTTGGATTATTTCCCATCTTTTGGTACTTTCGGCTCGTTTCAGCATTCAGTGGTTCGTGAGAAGATAGCCGCACATAGATAGATCGATACTTTTGTTTACCTTCAGATTTTAATAGGATTGATTTCTTTGATGACACCAGTTTAGTTGTTGTGAAATATTTTTTCTAGTTTTAGCAAATTTTAAAAGTGTTTTTTCACGATTGCAACAATACTTTTGTTTTAAAATTAAACTAATTTAATTATTTTATTGTTACACACTTTTTATTTTCTCGTATATCTATATATATATATAAAGAGGAAAGTATGTGTGTGTGTTTGTGTGTTCGGTTTTTGGTTCTTTATGCACGCCCGCACCGTTGGGCTTACGGTGACTAAATTTGACACAGTGAGGGATTAGCACAAGAGGGAGCTAAAACAGCAAAAATTATTTTAAAATTCTAATTAGATTTTTATTTGAATTAAATAACGAAAATTAAGCTATTTCTAGACGTTTTTCGCCAATAACTTATGAAATACTTATCATACAAAAATTATTTTTACACAACCCACAAAAGAGCAAACAATTATCTTCTTAATGATACCAATTTAATTGTTGTACAATGTTTTTTCCAATTTTAATAAACATTTCAGAATTCATTTTAAACTCAATTTGCAACATTGTTTTTATTGTTATAAAATCAAATTCAAACCAATTTATTGTTTCATCAAATCCTTTATTCACATGTATTTATCACTGTTAAAGTTAAGAAAATATTGCTTTCTTTGATCAAGGGACTGTAGAAGTACTTATGTACTTATTTCGTAGCATGCACTTAACTTCCGTTTTTATTTCGTAACTTTTAATATGCCCTCAAATATCCAATGAAGTTAGTTTAGATACTACGAGATGTTTCGTTTAAATTTCACAAATTTTTGAATGATTCTAATTAGTGTGCAGTGGCGTAGCGAGCGGGGAGTAAGTGAAGTACAGGATGGCAGTTTTAGGGGCGCCATGGAGACAAAACATTACTGCATTTATGCCAGTTTTTAAAGCAAAATATGATTAGGGGGCGTAAAAATAATGCCAGGCCCCGAGGGCCATTTGCTCTTGCTAAGCAAAGGACGACTGGGATAAAAAAAATCATATTCCCGGGGCTGGTCAGTGGCGCAGCTTATCCATGCTGAGCTACTGACCATGTTGACAAAACGTTAATATATTCGTGTCACTTTTAAAAGTCAAATACAATAAGGAGTCGAAAAATACCATGTCCAGTGCGCCGTTTACGCAGGTTAAGCCTATTTTGATGAGAGGAGGGAGGGAGGAGGAAAAAATCATAACATGACCCGAGCGCCTCTTACCATCGCTACGCCACGGCCAGTGTGTAAAGTTATTAAAGATTAATAACTCTCCGACTCCCCGTTCTTACCGAAGAGAGAGAGCCTAGGGAGAAAAAGAAGGAATGGTGCTTCCAGTCAGGCACACAAACACCAAAAAGCAGAGAATGGGGGCGCCATAAAAAACATGATATGATAAAAAGTACGATATGAAGTATTTCTGTTGTCTCGATAGCAATGATGGGAATTAGGGAGATGTTATTCCAATGGTCGTAAAACTTGTGTGAAGTAGTTCAAAGTACAGAGACAAAAAGAAGAAGGTAGTTTAGCTGTTGGCCGATAGGTCAGAGACACAGGAGAGGGTTAAAGAAAATCAACGAAAGACGTTACAGTGAAAAACTATTTAATTAAGTTTAAAGTGTTATAAGTACTTAGACTTGAAAATATTTCTACCCCGAGCAACACCTGGTATATAAGCTAGTAAAGTACACAAGAGAAAGTAGTGTTACGAACCTGTAATGTCGCTTCCCAGCAACTTTAGTTTTACGGTTGGAAAGAGACATTTAGAGAAGTTTTATTGGATGCCGGGGGAATGGAAGCCAATGACCCCCGACCTTTGCGACAAAATGAAGTTCCTCGAAAATGCTCGCATTGTCCTATCTATATTAAAAACGGAGATATAGAGAATGCACTAGATGATTCGATGTGACGTCATATCCTGTCGGAAAAAAGGTATAAATACCAGGAGGTGCTGAGATGTTGGAACGTTTTTTGAATGTGCTTCAACGTCTTTGGAATATCTCTTTGAAGTTTTGTCGGCAGTGCGAGCTAATACGCTGATAGACGCCGAGCGGTATTGAAAGTGTTTGTCACTGTTATTATTAGTGATTTGGTGTCAATTTGCGTTGCTAAATTGTGTGAGTGTTGTTATTTTCGTGATACCTGTTCTTAAAGTTTCTGAAATATTCGTTAAATAAAAAGTAATTTTCAACTATCCAGCTTGTTGGACTACTTTCACAATACACCCACCGGAAGATTTTTGGAACAGTATTATAATCGTTCAAAATTCGACTTCGAGATTTTGATGAATCTCCAAACCTCCCTCAGTCCAATAAAACCATTTTTGAAATTATGTCTGTCTGCTGGTCTATAAATACATTAACTCAAAAACAGAACAGTTAGAGGCATGAAATTTAGCATGTGGCCTTTACACCACAACTGCAGATTTCTATCAAATTTTGGACGAAATCTGTCAATTTGTTCGTCTGTCTATGTCCATATGAACATGGCAACTCAAAAATACGAATAACTAGATGGTACATAAAAAAGGATTGACCGTCTGTCAGTGTAAGTATACTTGAACTATGTGCTAAACTTGCGGTTTTAACCAAGAACATTTTAATTCACCGATCTTTCAGCATTGAACTGTTTTCCATTATAGCCTTAACCCTTAAAGGCCCAAT
Source organism: Araneus ventricosus (assembly GCA_013235015.1). Taxonomy (NCBI): domain Eukaryota; kingdom Metazoa; phylum Arthropoda; class Arachnida; order Araneae; family Araneidae; genus Araneus; species Araneus ventricosus. The sequence continues at coordinate 57,959 of BGPR01000834.1, read as the reverse complement.
ATTGCCTTTAAGCAACATACCCAATTTTGTCTTCTAAAATCTTGAAAATAAGACTGAAGCTCTAATGCATGTTGTTGCTAATAGGATGCATACTGAAATTTTCATTAAATCAATTTACAGCATATAGATGACAGCCTAAGAACTGATAAAAAAAAATATTGATTGTTTTCAATTGAGGCTGCATCTTTTAAGCTTTGTTTGTACGCTTGAGAATACCATATTTTATTCTACTAATAGTTTTCCATTCCCTAAAATTCCTGTTTTTCCTCCTTCTGCTTTTCTGTTTTGTCTTTTCGAATATAGATGGCGCCATGTTTCTAGTGTCTCTTTTAAAAAATTTGCTGATTGCTTATTTTAACAGAAAGTTAGCGTGGGATTGTGATAGCGTGAGGACATTTTTTTCTCTCTATTCTGGGCATGGGATAAGTTTATTTTTATGATTGATGTTATTATTAACAGCCAGGTGGCTAATATTTTTAAATCAAACTTATTAGCGTTTTTATGTTTGCGTCTGGTTTTTCTTTTTCTTTTAAAATAATGCTTTTTAGAAGTACAGATCTCCTTTGTCTTTTGTTGGGAAATTTCGTGCTAAGAAAAGCTATATTTTTCATAATGCAAGCTTCTTACAGAAAAATTTCCCAAATATTTTGAATCCATGTCGAATAAAATCCTTAGCCCTTGATAAAATGGACTAGAATGGATACCTTATTTGTTTAATTCGAGTCCCTCTGAGTTTATCTTAGTTTTTTTGGCTTTCTTTGAATGATATTGATTTCCATATTTTATTCTATAATATTGAAGAAAATTCCTTATCCATATTATTATTATTAAAATTCATCTGTGTTTGTCATCATAGAATTTCATCAAGGAAATTTTTTTCTGAAATAAAGCCCTGTGTTGTCAGTTGGTAACAAACTATTTCTTAGCCATAAACCATACTTAATAAAAATAGGATTTTTTAGAGTACTTTCCCCATTTTTTATTCAAGAAATGAAAGTCAAAAACCATTTTAAAATAATTTTTTAAAAAATAGGACTTTTAAGGGTTAATAAAGAACTTTTGAAGCACTGAATTTGTATAAATATATCTTCATTTTTTTTTTTTTTTCGAAAATTACCTTCCTCTTATGACAAAACATTTTATGAGAAAAAGAAAAACTAAGCAAACTTAATAAAAAGTACTGTTTGAAAAAGTAGAATAGAATCCCCCCCTTGCAGATTTCATCAAGGGTCACCTGAAGGTAGGAATTCTAAAAATTGGATCTTTTTCTGTAAGGGCCTGATTTTTGTTAAAACAAAGACCTCTTGTGACGCGAAAGATCCCAAAGAAAAAGAAAGACAAAAAAAGGACTAGCCACAATTTTCTTTTACATATCACAATAAATACGACAATAAATTTTAGTTTCAAAAACTATTTAAGGAATAAAAATCATTAGCCTTCGAGCAATAAAAAGCCGTCATAATAATAAAACATTCACCAAAAAAATTATGCAACTTACCTTTCCTCTTATGGGAATAACATGCTTAAATTGCATAGCGATACGGAGGAAATAAAATCTGATTAGTTATTTCAATTTATGTATCACTACAAGTTCGTTTATATCCTTTTTCGTATGTACATCTTACAAGCGGCGTGATTAAATTTAATCAATAAAGATGTCATCTGCATCCTGGCTCCTCCTTTAATCTTGATTTTTTGTTGTCTCATAATTAACGTGTTTCTTAATAGCGTTTGTATCTGTATATACTTTTTTTTATCTTTTGTATTCGGTTTTATACTCAGTGTTAACCAAGAAACTTATATGTTCTTTTCCTATTGTTATTAATGTTCAATTTTACTAATTGTACACCTAATATTGATAACTTTTTTTTTCATTCTTGCATGGAAGTATCATTGTATTTGCGAGCAAATAAATAAATCGAAGCATTATTTTGTAAATGTAATCCTTATGTACTAAAAAATTTGTCAGCACAACCAGATTGCATGTTAAGGTATACAGTCATTTACCAATAACTTGTTTGTACGGCATCACTTAAATGTCACAAAAATGTTCTGTTTTGAACTTATTTCAGCTGTCCAGTGTGTTGGACTCGGCTCTTGTCAACCCCATTCAAATAATTCCCCTAGGTTTTTCATCAGAGCGAAAGATAACTAAGGAGCGTCTTCTGATGTCTGTTCCACTATATGTCCGCTACACTGTTTAAATTACCGAAAGGTTATTGTTGGAAGGCACCTTGTCTTGTCGGTCGAAGTATTTGTATATGTGTGAATGCCTTAACTCAAAACAGCAACGACTTAGATAAATGAAATTTGGTAGATGGTCTTGTGACCAAAATTTTTAACCCATAATAAATTTTGGACCCAATCTATGAGAAGGAAGACACTCAAAATCCATATTCAGTTTTCTTCAGTATAAAATGAAGCACAAAACACGTCATATTATGTCAGTAAACCAGAAAGTCGAGAGAACACTCCCTCTGGTTTACTATTAAACTGAGCCGTGCTTAGACGCTTAGCTCAATACAATTAACATTAAAATACTTCATTTTGAAGAATGCTTAGAAATTCGTGCATAAAGATAATCAAATAAGTTAAATTAGTAAATAAAGCAAATTTAAAAATAAATTTAAACTTTACAAAATTTAAACAATGGTTAAGTAGCTCGCAATATGTCGCTGCATACAACAAACAAAGGAAGTCAATGATAATTCAAAGAAAGTAAAAACGACGAAATGAACTCTGATAGGATCGAATTAAACAGACAAGGAATCCATTCTAGTCCACTTTTTCTAGGGCTATAGACTAAATTCGAAATGGATTCAAATACATCGGGAAATTTTCCTGTAAGAGCCTTGACCTAAGTCTAACCAAAGCCTCTTCATAGCCCGAAATTTCCCAAACCACAAGACAAATTAGAAATAGAAATTGGTAGTATATTTTTGCATAAACTTCAAATTTCATTTAATTTACAGTTTTCAGTCTTATCAAGCAACAAAGAAAAAATATTTAAATCGTGTTACATTCCGTATTAATAATTTAACAGCCAGGAATCTGTTCGCCAAAGGCAACTAGTCCTTTTTACTGTATTTCTTGTGACCACTCCAACTCGAAGGTTGCGCAGATCCAGCGGCATTACACCAATACTATGTGGAATAAAGCTCGCTTTATCATCTTCCTACTCTTACGTAAACTGTCCGCTTACCTTCTGGCGTATCTCTCTCCGTAAAAAAAAACACCGCTCGCTCAACACTGTCTAATCTCCTACTGTGAAAACTCTCTGTCTTCTGCTGGTGGCGTCCCATGAAGAGTGATTTTCGGCTAATCGCCAATTATTGACTATTGTACGTATGCGCGTCTGAATAGTCTGTAACCAAAAAATCGCGCAGGGGATTGCAATCCACGGAGAGACAGCCTATTACATTCTAATAAGTAGTTCAGTAATTATAAGCCATTACTTTTTTGGATACTTTTATTCCGGGCACCCTGTATTTTGCTTCTTTTTTTCCATACAGCATTTACAGTTCGATCTTTGTCTGATATTTGAAACTTATTCAAACAAACCTTCAAATGCCTAACATTTTGAGCAATAGCTAAAATGTTAATTTTTTTTCTGACTCATTAGATTTTCAAATCTAGAAGCGCAAATACTGCTTTACTGTGAAAACTGACCTTCATTCTTTTAAGTATTTTCAATATCACCCAAAATAATTGAAGATTCTTGCTGAAAATCAGGTAAAAAAGAAGTAAATAAGAAAGATATTTTTGTCACATTTCTAGCATAACATGTATCACTACCCTTAACAATTTACTTGTTGTTGCATATTTTATACCAAATTAATTATACAATTAATTAATTTTAAATTAATTATACATTTTTTTTAATTATACAACTACATATTTAAAATTTTTCTTCGAAAAACCATCTAATTTATGTATTCGCAAGTAATCGATGCCATTTTCTAATTTCCGTATTATATTAAACTAAAGACAAGATTATGTTGAACCAAAACTATCAACTATTAATGAGGCCCAGTTATGAAATAGAGAAGCAATTTGCACTTTTAGATATACATTGGAGTCTCGATATACGGCATTCTGTTTTAATTGGTATCGTTCTGAATTAATTAAAGATCATAAATCAAAAAAATGCACTCTACATTTCCCCCTATTATGTAGGTCTTTGCTTCGCTGTTGGTAGATCGTCAAGGTCAGGCAGACACTTGAGCCGTACAGTTAGTGTTGCTAGAGGCTTCAAGGCGATTAGACCACTGTGATAGCGAATGCTGTTTTTAATCTTTCGCTAAGTCTTCTTTCATGTTCTTGTGTTTTATCAGTCAGAGTTTCAGTCATAATTTTCTGTTCGATTGATTTTTTTATGTGAGGAAGAATCAAAGGAAGAGATGTTCATGAAAGGAAGAGTGCCGCTGAACAGTGCTAAAAGAATGGAATGGTCCATCTTTTACAAAATGACAGGGACGAGGTTGAAAAATAGCCGAATGAGGTCATTGATGTTAAAATGACTCATAAGGATGTACAAAATGCTGTTGAAGAGGCCTTGAAATGCATTGAATAGCAAAGAGAAGGCTCAAGTATCGCCGTGATACTTTTCATGAGATGGTGTGATATAGCAGATGTGAAGGTTCGATATGCGGGAAGCAACTCATGATTCCAAATTATTATTTTTTTTTTTAGAAGAAAACCTTACTCTTTTGTCTTTATAGATAGTTGATGTTTTCACTAAGATAAAACAAAATAATACGTCGATGCTTACACAAATTCTCCTTTTATCTAGAAATGCAGCATATCATGAAATATATTGAGTTTGATACATGGCGAAGGGCATTTTGCATAAAATGTATGTCTTTCTTTCGTTTTCTCGTGATCCGACATTTTCACTTATCCGACATCGCAATCCCCGTTTATGTCGTATAAAGGAGACTTTACTGTGTCTGTTTTTGCAAAACATTACAGGAAAAATTCTAATACTTTATTTTTCCAAAATTAATTATTACATTACAAATAGTCTGTTGCGAAAAGGGTTTAAATTGATTTAGTACAAAAGATGCATACTTATGTATTATTTACAATATTGAACCCGAAATGCATAAAATGTTTATTGGTTCCGGTTACATAAAACTGAGTTTAATTTTAAAATACAGACCATAATTTTTTCAGAATACAGAGGAATTCTGGTAATAAAACGCATATAGTTAAAAAAATAACTTGAGGATCTGATAATTTTAACTATAAAAACAATATTCATGATAGAAATGCATTAAAAAGTTACATCATATGGTCAAAAAAATGTTAGCTGATTTAAAAAAGATAGCTATTTTGCACAAGTAGCATTTGAAAAAAGAAAGGACATAAATAGCATTTTCAAAATGTAGTACAAGTTTGAAAGCATGACTATTTAAGTAGCCAGAGAAGATTCATTGTACTAAAACGGAAGCCTTTAAGCCAATGCATGAATCAATTGCTCGTCTGAGAAATGAATACTTTTAAACTGAGAACAGAAGTAGAAATAACTAGTCAGCTACATTATAAATCATTACGAAGGTCTGAAAAAATTCCGATGATAGAATACGTGATATAATGTTTCTAAATCACCACCATAAGTTGATTATTTCTAGAGACACTTTACAAAATCAAAAAAATCGTATGATTACAATATTAAAGAATTTACTCAGATTTCAGAAGCACGATCAAACTACATATACTGGATGTAAAATAATTTTGTCAATATACGAGCTTCTGGTGACCTGAACAACCAATGAATGCGAATGAAGTTTAACATATAAATATTTCATCGCACCTGTCGCACGAAAACTCTAAAGACACAAACAAAAAATGCATAGAAGCGCGTCACAAAAATAAAACATTTAAATTAGTTTTACAAGTACCCCGCGTGCCTACCTCATACATGATGACACTTTACATGTAGGAGATGGAATGATTTTTGTCTATGTCTGACGTGTCCGTGTTTTTCATGCTGCATGGGCCGTTCCAATGCCAATCGTGATCTATCACCGTGCTGATCAATTAGCAAAGCATAAAAATGGATGTTTCCATTTGAATTTTTCAAATATTCTCCCACTATAACCATAACCGTGAGAGATCGACTCTTATTATGCTTCTCACTCTCGAGTGCACACTTCGAAATACCTATTCGCATTCGTTAGTCATTCCAACCGATAGAAGCTTGTATATCAGCAAAATTATTTTATTACTACCCCATGTCCCTGTTTATAAAGGAAGTATAACAGTAAGAAGGTACTTAATTAGTGAAATAAGTAGAAAGTACCATCTGAAGTCATAAAATCAACAAACATCAAGATTTTTTAATATGCTTTTACGTAAGGAAATCTCAGTGGTGTAGCAAAAGTAGGTGTCGCCCTGGTTATAATATGATTTTTCGCCCCCTCCCCATCTTCGTCGGAGGCTTAGCTTGTAAAAATGATGCCCAAGGCATGGTATTTTTACGACTCTCGTCATATTTTTTTTAAAAATGGCATTAACACAGTAATGTTTTAATTCCATGGCGCTTCCTAAAACTGACGCCCGGGACATTAATATCCTACTTGCCCCCGATCGCTACACCACTGGGAAATGTGTTACATTATAGAAATCCTGTGTGTTCAGATATAAATCGAAATTTAGCTTTGGCTTCTGAGAAAGCATCGCAATTATTTGATGAACATGAAACTTGGTAGCGGAAATATTCGGATGGGAAAAGTAGTGATTTCTGCAGCAGCTGAATTTACGGAATTCATTGCTGGCAGTATGGATTTCGATATAATAATAATAAATGGCCAGATAATACAGCAATTATGATCAGTTGGATTAATTTTAACAAGTGTTAGTAAGAATTTTCAAGTTGTCACTGTTGCGAAAAAGTGACCCAATTACTTTATTTCTTTATAATGTTTCGAATTAAGCCCAATAAATTAAAGATTTACAACTAAGAATTTTCGTATAAATTCTAGAGTGCTGTATACCGAAGTGAAGAACAATGTCGTAGCAGCTACAGTATATACTGTCAATGTCTTGTCATTAAAAAAAATGCCATTACCATAAGGCGAACATAAAAGTCAACCACACAACACGCGAACATTTGCCAGTCAAAAAAGTATTCGAGATGATATCTAAGGTTGCATTCTCACGCTGAAACATAAAATCTGGGGTTTTTTTTAAAATTAATTTATATAACGAAAAGCACTTTATGTCATTACCATGTTGGGGATAAAATACAGACCAAAGTGTCAATCACACGTTTCTAATGGCAGGGTTCGTAAGACAACGGTCGTTCGATATATCAAGGTCGTTTTCTCAGATGACTGACAAATAATGAAACATAAAATCACTATTTTTCATACCAAACGTTTTCCAATAGCATTTTTTTTGTCAGACAATGAAACTCTGCCTTCTCATAAAAATAGTGAGCATTAATAATTTGAAATTTTTGGAAAAAAATATATTATTAGAAAATATAGTAAAATGTATAACTGTAATAAAAATTTAATCAAAATGTAAAAAATATGCAACATACCGTTTTGATCTCTTCTTCCAGCTTTTTTAATTTTTGGGATATCACATCCATTTCAGGTGGTGCTTCTATACTTTTAAGGGGTTCTTTCACTTGAGGAGTAACACTCTGCCATTTTTCTGAACGCGTGGCACCTAAAGACTGCTGTTGAAACGATATGCTAGTAAAGCTATGTGATTCGGTCACTTCCTTGGAATAAAGAACTTTGGAAACATCAGTTTTTGTTCTGCCACCTTCAGCAGAGGAGGGTTGACCACCAGAAAAAGATGAAAATCCATAACTAACATTCTCTGTCTTAATTCCAGAGGAGGATGCAGATTCGGACGGTTCCTTGAAGCATTTTGTTTTCAAACCTTCCAATTCAGAAAACAATTCCGCTTTAGACGAACCGAAAGCGGAACCTTTCGGAAAATCATCTGTAACAGATACCTTTGGAAAAGCTCTTTGAGTATCGTCAGTAATTTCAATTTTATGTACTTTTTCAGCTTTGGAATCAGGTTGACCTGACTGTATATCTTCACTTTTGTATGAAGTAAAAGTTTCACTGGCTCCACCAGACTTGATTTGAGTTTTTATCTCATATGATTTCTTTACTTCTGTCTTGACGTCTTCAGTCTCTGTTTTGGAAATAATGGTTGAGTATTTGGGAGGCTCGAAGCACACTGAGGACTTGGGTGAAACAGCGACTATTGAATCCTTTCCAGAAGACTCCTTCGGTGCTTTTTCCACAGATAGTCCTGCTTTAGGAGCACCACTGTGGAAGGCAGAGCTTGGTTTTGCTTGGGCACCAGACTGTGCATCAACTTTTTCTCGACCAGCTGCAGGCTGAATGTGAGAAGTGAATTTTTTACTCTTATTGTCCTGGACACCACTGACAGCAGTGTGTTCTTTTGTGCCACTACCACGTCGAGCGGTTGATGTTGCGGTTTCTGCCACTCCTGGCTGGTCATTGAAAGGTAGTTCCTCCACATTGTCATCAGAGCAATATTCTTCGGCTAGATCGTCATCAAGGGATTTGAAATCGTCTAATGTTGTGCCTTCCGAGCCAATGGAGCACCAATCTTCGACTCCAGATATGCTTGTGCTTCTCCAAGTTTCCGGAGAGCGGGCTGACACATATTCAGATGCAGATTCGGTTGCAGAGGGAGCTTCCTCATTGAAATATGTACTCTGTACTTGTTGAACTGTCTTGTCAGTATGAGACATGGTTCGTTCAATTTGAATCGCAGCACTGCTAGATAATAAGTTAACCCTAAAATAGAAAACGAAAACATTAACATCAAAGAAATGTATATTTGTTAGTTTATAGTTGATCTAAAAGTATTTTTGCCCAAATTAATTTACAGATAAACCAAAAAGGGAAAAATTTAGAATAAACCATTCCATACTTTTGAATTATTTTTTGAGATTTCTAAGATTTTTATTTTCTAAGTACAGTATGCGCCGTTAAAACATTTTTAGCTGAATTTCAAGATTCTAAAACGTCTCTTATTAAATGATGAGATATCGTTTACTGTCAAGCTTAATACGATGCAGAAAATTTGAGGTAATAAATTCATAAAAGAAAATTACTAAAATGAAGATAAAACCCTGGATTAATTTTACAATACTCGACAGACAAATATAGATACTAGCTTCCTTCTAAATAGCGATAATTGCCATCGCGTATTTAAAAGACTTTTGATTTTTTTCTTTATATAACAACGAACATTTTTCTAAACAATCTGTTATGGTTACTAAATAAATCGCTTACCGACTAGAACCTCACTTCTGATATGCATACAGTTTCCTGAAATATAGTCCAAAAGATGCAAGAAATGTGGAGGTTTTGAGACTTTTGACCTGTTTTCCGCCATAACTATTTATTTTGATACTTACCTAATTTGCCTCTATTTACCGCATAGAAGACATAAACTACCTTTGGTATTGCTGACATTAAGAATTCAATATGATTTTCTTAAATTTATTTATTCTGTATTGTGTGAAACTTAAATAATCTGGATGGATACTACTTTTCTGTTTGTTCTCTTTAAAGATATAATAGGGGAGACCGGGGCAAGTTTGATACAGGGACAAGTTTACACAAGGCTTATATTTCGCATACCATTGGTCGGGGGGCGCCACGTGTCGTTTCAGAAGAAATGTCTCGGCCTCCATTAATACTCACACCAGTTTGGAGTCAGTTTTGAAAGTGGACCGTGAAGTGGACAACTTTTTCTGGTTTTTTTACCAGTTTAGTAAATTTTTACCCTTACTTCTTGGCTTTAATAGAGCTCGCACATTTAGAATATTATAACTTATTATGGATTATTCTCTTAGGTTGTTCTTTTGTGGTTATTTTAAGCTATTTAGTTGATTATTTTTATTATTAATAAATCTTATATGATGGGTTATAACAAAAAAATGGCGATGGGGCAAGTTTACACATAGCGCATGGGGCAGGTTTACACAGTGTGTAAACTTGCCTCATCGCCATTTTTTTGTTAGAACCGGCACAAGTGGCACTTGCATTACAAAGTCATTCCCAACAGCTGAAGATGTGAGGTCATTTCAAAAAGCAGGGTCAAGGAAAAGAAGTAACAGAGGTAGGAAAAAAGGCAAACATCATTTCTTACAGATAGACCTGTAAAAAATGTTTTACAAATAGAGAAGGTGAAATCAATAAAGAGGAAACTATGTCTAAGTCAGTAAACTCCACTAGAACACGTTATAATAATGAAGAAAACAGTGTGGATAAAAAATTTAAAAATAAGAAAAACCTTCTTCTGAAAGAAAATTTGGGAAATGTTGATAGTAAAAAGATACAAAAAACCAAGAAAACTTTTGATTCTGATGAAGAGCATGACGATGAAAATTGTCTGTGTATTTAATGTTTAAATCCATACGAAGAATCAAGATCTGGCGAACAGTGGCTGCAATATACCGAATGTAAGAGGTGGTCTCATGAGGTCTGTATTACCAATGGCAATTCAAAATATTTTGCTTGTATAAATTGTGAGAGTGATTTTGAAAACTATTAGGATTCACCGCAATTGTTTATAATCTATTATGTACTTTTTGAAATAAACTAGGTTTCTTTGTATTTAATTTGTTATATTTTAATCACTGTAAGCCTTCTATTTAATTATATTTGGTGGTGTGTAAACGTGCCCCAGGCATTGTGTAAAATTGCCCCGGTTATGGGGCAAGTTTACACAGGTGACATCATGGTAAAGAAAATGGTATAATTACAAAAATATAATAATTTAAAGTACTTAAAAATATACACTATATGTCTTAAAGTCTAACTAATTAATTGGTAATGAAAATGAGAGAAATACTTTAAAGCCTGAAAATAGAAAAATAAAAGTTTAAAAAGGGTATAAACCTGCCCCGGTCTCCCCTAAAGAAATCCAAATCAATATTTCAAAAAAAGAGTTTCTTGTGTAAATGCGTAAACTACCATGTCAAAATTACGACGCATTAAAAAGATAGCAATTAATTTACTTGAACCTTTAATTAAAATTACTCAACAACAATAAATTTCTATATGCATATTTATTTTCCCATGGAGAGAGCCTTATCTCGCTTCTTTATATAAAACACTGACAAGTATTAATACGAATCGATTTATAACACAAAAAGAGCAAACTTTTTGGTCATCAGCGAAGGGGTTAATAATAGAAAGCACGAGTCTCTTAACGATCTCTTTTTTTAACCATTAGGCACTTGGCCAATTTTAAAAAAAGAATATTTCATTATCTTAAAGGTTCTATGTGCTCAAAAAGCTTCATTTAAACTCAATTTTTGCTCAATGTGCATTAAAGCATGCGCGGTGCCATTTAAACTCAACTCATAAATCAAGGTTCGATGTCTTCAAAAAGTGGAATAAATAGAAAAATTGTAATTGAATACATATTTAAGATTTTGAATTGTGCATAGAATGCGCATATATTATAGCTAAAGACCCTATGTCATATACACTTTTTTTATTTGGAAATCCATTGAAAAATAGAATTAAAATTATTTTCTTCCACTGCTTTTCATTCACCCCGTGACAAAGCAGGAAGAAAACATTTCAAAAATTAAAAAAGTTTGAGCTCCAAGGAATCATAGGTTTCGTAATAAATCAAATTTTTAGCATTTTGACTGACTTAAGTATTTAATTATCGTCTGACGTCTATGAAAAATTTTCTCTTTTTCAAAACTAGTGTTTTATAACCATCCTCTATTTCCTTCTTTTATATCTATAGCTGCCCCTATTTTCTTTTGAATGTCTGAGTCATAACCCTTCAATAACTGTTGTACAATTATTGTATGAAAGCGTGTAAATCCATGACAGAAATTCGGCGTTTTATTTTCGATGATTTCAACAGGTGCACTTCTGTTGAATTGCTAATTAAAATCATTATATCCTTTCATATTGGAGTAAGCTAATATGATGTCAACTAGTGAAAGAACTCCTAGTAAATACGGCAATTATTAAATGACGTCATAAAATAGATAAAACAAGTGTATCTCAGTTCTCAAAATGTAATACAAAAATTAAACGAAATTTTACCATACAATACGAGATATTTGAATATTTTACTGAAAAAAATAAATTCCTTAACTCCTCCTAATTAAGCTCAACGTTTGAAGGCACTGAAATATATTAAGTTTGATTTGGATAGGAATAACCATTCATATAGCATACAATTATATTGAATAAAGTTGTAAGAAATAATGTTATTAATTATTGAAAATAAAATTCATCCACATCTCTCAGTATGAATGATTTCATAAATCATCAGCTCAACAGGTAGAAATATTTTAAGGTTTTTTCTGTGACTCAGACAGGGACTTTTCTGGAGAAAAATGACTCAAGCTTGATACGCAAAGCGTAGCAACGAACTGCAATCTCTCAGGTAGTATTTTGGCATGGAAGAGGTTCCACCTAGTTGGTTCTGACGTATACATGCATGGTTTAAGGCTAGATATCATTAACACATGTTTATGTAATAATTTTCTTTCAGTGTAAATAATTTCAACTAATGCAATCTTCAATTAATTATTTGTGTTTTTAAAACAATATTCAAAATATGGGTGCAATATTTATAAGAGATTCCGCTATCATTCTGTCGTCGTGAATTTTTATGGGCTTGTAATAATTAATTTTCAGATGAAAATTTTCATAGTAGAATATATATTAAATGACATTTATATTTATATAGAGGAAACGTTTATTACATAGTGAAATATGATGTTTTATTATTTTTGTCTCACTCCAACTTTTTAAGGAGTCTCAAGAACTTTTCAAGAACCTCAAGAAGTCAGTTAATTTGCATATAAGAAATAAATTTAAAAATAATAATAAATAAACATAATTATTATCATTATTATTATTGTTTTGAAGCACAGTGAGAAAGTTCCAATATCTTGTAAGTTAAATTACACTATATTAAATATATTTATCTAGATTTATTATTACTAGAATTATTTAATAATAATAGAGTTATCCATCAGTAGTAAGACATGAACCAGCAACAAATAACTTCATCTCCTGAATTTACTAACATAGCTTAATAATATTTTTAGTCGAAATTTTCATTTCATAGTCGAGACTTCATCGTAAAATGCAAAAGAATTTTCATAGCCAGTGGTTCCTTCAATCGATTGAAAATTTTGTAAAAAAGTGCACGAATTTCGGACAATATAATATTTAAATACTGAAAAAAGTTTGCTTTAAAATTATTATTCTCTACGTATGGAGCAATGTCCTTAGAGGGGAGGACACACGAAAAAAGGAGAAGGCTTGACATGAAAACAAATTCATTAAAACTATTTATTGAAATCAAAATCATAAAAGATACAATCCCTTAATGCAAAAATAAAACACCAACCTTAAAAACTATTAAATATGTATAATTAAAACAAAATGGTATTTTGACATTAATTATTCAAAACTGCAAAATCCATTTAAAAAAAAGCAGTCAAAACCCAACCAAAAATATTGGGGGGCGGGGGGAGCACAATTAAAACTGCTGTATGGAAACTAGATTCCAAATCCTCAAAAAGGTCAGTTTTATTGCTTTAAAATTATCCTCCAGCTTAAGAATTTTATAGAGGAGTTTCGAAGTTTTAATTTATTGAAGAGAGAGAGAAGGTCAATACTGAGAAACAGTAAAATTTCCATACGGAAAAAAAATCTTTTCAACAAAATAAGAACAAACTGCTGACATTCACAAGCATACGTAATTGGATAAAGTTACATATTCAAAAACCGGTACACTTACTTCTTCAAAGCTTCATCCTGAGGATGAACACTGATTATAAAAGCAAGGGAACAGCGTGGTGAGGCAGCGGAAGCAAGAATGATAGCTGCCAGACGTTGTTTCTATCTTGGGCTGCTCTCCAAGACACTCTGCCTACCCCCTCCTTTCCCTCATGGAAAACGGTATTTTAATGAAGCCAGGCAGACACCTTTATGCGAGAGAGGTGGACTTCTTACATCTGTAATTGCCACGTGGCGTCCAAAACATGGAACCAATCCATGGAACAGGGTCAGACACGTTCATAACAAGGTGCAACGGCACGGAAGGAGATTTGATTGTTCATACAGAATAGTTCAAAATAAAAGTTAGAACGCTTGTTTTTAAAGCCTTATGCTTGAAAACAGTTTCAATTAAGACTAGAACTTTATTTACGATTACATATTACGTACTCCTTATGTCATGGGGTCTGTATATATGCACATTAAAATAACAATTTTAAATATTGTATAAACTTTTAATTTTAAATTTCTGCCAGTAAACTGTGGTGGCGATTGAGTGGCAAATGTGGCGAGGCGAAAAAATTTATGGATACCTAAAAATATTCTGGAGCATAGGGGGTCGACAACAAAATTAAAAAATGTACTTACAAAATCAGCTACCTTTCCCAGACACTATTGTTTTTATATATATAATTCCTAGTTCTAGACAGCTAAAATAAATTAAAAATGTAATATTTTCCGCAAAAAGTGGGAGACCGCGCTCCCTATCCCCTCCTAGTCGCCGCTACTGCCAGTAACGTGCTCTCCAAAGTAGATAATGTTGAATAAAGTACATTCTATGCTTCTAAACAAAAAAAAATTGTGAGTGTTCTTCCTTCATCTTTCTCATATATATCCGAAGACGGATGTCAATTATGTGTGATCAAGAAATGATTTAGCCTGTGAGTTATGTAACTAAATTTTCACGCCAAAACTTCATTTTTCAAATTTTCAATGTATTGAATATTTCCACTGAATGGAGAGGCAATGCAAAACTGGTAATAAAATAAACGTAATAAACATCAATAAGAAAATAATCTAAAAGTATTCAAAATTATTTTTTAACTCACTGTCTGTCACTATAGTTTTCTGATTTCGAAATATTGGCAAATTTTTCGCCCATAATTTCGGAAGCTATTATCTGAAGAAAATTATTTTCCCGTCATCTTAAAATCGCAAAGTTCATCTATTCAGTGAATGCCATGATAATTTTTTCCATACTTTACTTAACTTTTAAAATATTCGTAATTAATTCTGGTCTTGCGAACTTGCAAATCTATCCATTGAATGGAGAGGCAACGCAAAAATAATAATAAAATAAACGTAATTACTAAAAAAAATGTGTAATATAAATGGAGAGGAATCTATCAGTCTTCAAATAATACTGTTTTATTTAGATGTAAGAGACACATGATTGCAAGCATATCCCATAGAGATAGGGATGGAAATGGGGAGAAGCTGAGATACTCAGTTTTATACACGGAAAGGTTCTGGGAAAAGTCGCGAAGTGCTTATACGAAAAAAATATTCGTACCAACAAAGGTAATTAATCTCTTAAAAGTGAAATTGTAACGCCGACATGCAGGTGTACAACTCAACACGTCTCTCTGTCAAAAGTCACCTATCGGACAATACTATGGGTAAAACTATAAACTGGCAGAGACTCGGTGGATCTTGCCCCGTGAGGTTGACTTTTTTTTATGTCATATGCCCCTGTTAATCATTTTCTTTCTTAAATTACTTAATTATTTTCTTATGTTAATTGTTTTGTGTGTTTTCGTAAATGTGTGTGTCTGTAACTACGTCTTAAGTAAATAAATAATTATAGATGTGATTGTTTCACTTTTATTCATTTAATGAAGACACACTCGGTTACAAAATTAAATAAAAAGATTGATTCGAGGATAATTCAAGCATGAGCTAAGCGTATTTATTGTAAGATTTTATCGCATGTATATAATATTCTCCGCAACGCATAGGCAAGTGAATACAGTAACTAAGATTTTGATGAGATAAGCATTCATCAAAATGTAAATAATATTTAACGCATGCGAAGAAAGTCTTCATAAATGTGGCCTTTCTTGTGTAATAATTACATAATACAGTCATAAAACTGAGTATTTGTTTAGAAAAGGTACTTCTTCTCGTTGATGGTTTAAAATTTTATGTATATCCATAATTTTGGTATAAGAACCATACACCAAATACCATCCATCTGCCTCTTTAAGTTTCTTATTTGTCACGTCCATGTACTTACAAACAGACATAATTCCCCCCCCCCCCCTTTTTTTATACACATGCAGGTCTAAAAACTTGGAAATCGTCAAATCGTCGGTTACAATACTTTCTATAACTATACCGCATTTACGAGAAAGTAAGATGTTTCCTCCGTTCCTCTCTTTCTTTTTCTACATGTACGTCTCTCTCTCCGTTGTCTCTCTCTGTTGGCGTCAGGTCAGACCGTTGGACGCAGAGCTACCAACTTTGGTGCAGATGTATTTTGAAGGGTGGAAAGAATTTTTATATTTCGAGATTTTTAATGAATTAAAAATTAAGCGATACTTTGGCATTTTTCAGCGAAAACTTCCGAAAATGATTTTTATATCATTGTACAAAAATGATTTTTATACCATCTTAAAATTTAAAAAATTCCCTTTCCAATGAGTACAACTTTCCCCCTAATTTTAATACTTTTAAAAACTATTTTTGAGTGTTATTTGCAATAAAACCTTTCATTGTTTTAATGAAATTCGCAGCATTTTCGTTGTTTCACCAAAACTTTATTTATGCATCTTTTAATTGTTAAATAAGAAAAAATTCTTTTTATTTGCGCTTTAATACGAAAGTATGTTTTTAGATTTATTTGAAATTTGCGATGCTCGTACAGAGTAAATAATACAAAGTTTTTTAAACACTGGGTTTTACGATTAAAAGTACATTTGTGTTATTTCCCTGAAATGAATGAATTCCGTTTCACTTTGCAAGATTTTTCAATTTTAAGCACATTAAGTCGATATAATACTGGCTTTTCTATTTTGACTTCAGCTTCATCTCTATGGGTTATGAGAATTGGTTTTTGTTGCCTCGCAACATTGTAATTTTTTAATATAAATTGAAAATTATAGGGCTCTCCTAACTTTATTACTAGCTGCGTAGCAAGGCGTTGCACGGGCTATCTCGAATAATGCGTCATTCCCTGGCGGAGAGAAGAAATGAGGTCAAGTGAGGCCTCCGGATCCATATTTTTTCACATGCCGGCCTCCGTTTTTTTAACAAATATTATCACCTACTTTTCCCAACAAACGTTTCCTTTCCTTTCAAATTTAGTCTTTTTATTACCTTATAACAGTAACGTTGAGAAATAAAGCACCATAACACAAAAAAATAAAGAAAAAATGCGAGAAAACGATTTTTTTTCGATGTTTATAGATCAAAACATTGAAGCAAGCTAAAAAAGAAAATAATAAAATCTTTTATACAAACCAGCTTTCGTTACTACGGTTCAACAAGATGAAGAGAAATAAATAAAAAAATGTAAGAACACCGGATATGGAAAGTTAATAAAAGGGAAAAAATGAAAATTGTCTCTGCAAGTTAGATTAATTCATTTTGGCATTTTTAATTAATATCTTTTTCACTAATTGTAATTTCGGAATTTAAATGGTCAAAATTGATTTCTTCGATTATTTCCCATCTTTTGGTACTTTCGGTGCGTTTCTGCGCTCAGCCTCACATAGATAGATACATTTGTTTACTTTCGAATTTTAATAGTGTAGATTTTTTAAATTACTCCCCAATACAGGGTAATATTGCAAATGAAAAAAGTCTGATTCAGGTTGGTACAATGAATTCGAAAAACACTTCCAACTTCAAGCCGGGCTTCAAAAATTAGGCCTTAGATTAAGCCGAAGATAATGCTTATAAACAAATTTGCAATTAGAATCGGATTGATGAACTGATAAATTAATTTTGACTTTAGAGCTGAGCACCAATTTTAAAAGTAAAATAAAGCAAAACCGATATCATTGTCGAACAAGATGGTCGCCAAATGTGACTTGCTGGACAATAAAGACGATTTTTTTATTTCCATCAAAATATTTCGGTAAGAATTTGTTCTATTGTTCATTATTGCTACTTTTGTTTTACTGTCGTACTCAAAAGAGTGCAAATACAACAATAGAATGATGACATGTTCCATAATACACCCCTTGACAAATATCACGTTAAGTTACATAACTTTGCAATGCAATTTCCTGGAGAATTATACGTAATAACTAACAGCGAATCATATTCATATTAAGAAAGGACATGACCTCCGAGTTTTTTTTTCCGGCTTCACAAATATATTATTCATAAAAGTGATAATTTATATATCATAATAGATGTCACGAAACGTAGCACGAAATGCAAAAGTTATGAAAGCAACTTTTTCAAAGCTTCAGAATTGTTAGAATCAGATAAAAGGAACTTATTTTATTTTGAAATGTCAACTCAAGCTAACATTTCACACATGTTAGCTGAAAATCGTTAAGATTTCAGATAACATGCACGAAATCCAATAATTCAGCTAATGTCCTTTTCTCACCAACATTTCTTTTGGTTTGGAAAACAGTAAGCATTCGTCCCTTTTACTTACCTGTGATGATCGGTGAGTGGTTCTGTTAAGGAAACCAGAAGCCGACTTCCAATCTCTTGGCATTTTTGGTGTGTAAAATAAATTTTGACCCAAGTCTTTCTGAATATTTGAATCACGAAATCTCGGCGAATTTCTCCAAATACTTTCAATTTGGATTGAATACATTTTACCAATTCTTCTAATCTTCTTAGCAACTGGAAACATGAAAAATGAATATATTATCTGTTATAAAAAATAAAAATGTTATATGAATCAAAATATTTTGTAAGAAGCGATACTTGATACGTTTTAACGCTGACAAATAATTTTACTTTTGATAGGCAAGAGGAAAAGGAAACTTATTCATTTGCTCTTATTTAGTTTCATTTTTTGATAAAGACAACTGTTAAAATAAAATAATCAGTGACATTGGGCAAAGGGTCAGGGGAAAATGATCATACACTATGCATTTTTTCTCTTCTAATTTATTGAAATATTTTTAGAATGTTATTATTTTCTTTTTTTAATGCAAATATCCCACAGATTTCAAGGTAATAACATTGTGAAACGTATCAAATCAAATTCTAGTTCGGTCTACAAACGTCTAGTAATAACATTTTAAATTATCTCTGTATTTTTCATGAAACATAAGAGAATTGTTTCGTGCTGAAAAATTTTGAGAAATGTCTACCATTTAGTTTGCAAGTCTGTAAATAAGCAAGATGTCTGTTGTATAGAAACTGTTTTAACATTTTTTGAATGTTTTTAATGAAAAATATAAGCAGTTGGCGTAAAACAGTTTTATTTTTTCAGTAATTATTTGCCGAGGATTTAAGTTATAATATAATATTACAAATTTTTCTTTTATTACAAAATGGTATTTGAAAATGAATAATGTATGGAAGGCTTTGTTTTCGCTCTTTCTTAATGTTTATATTCTGTCATTCAAGAATTCTTTAAAATCTCGGAATCAACACATCTAAAGGCAGAATAACTAAAACTGTTAACAGTAAAAGGAAAACGCTTAAAACTTGCAACGTACTTCAAAAAGAATTTGAAAAATTTATCTAAAAACGAAACGAACTTCGTCGTATATTTGAGGTAAGATTTATAATTTTAAAATAAAATCTACCAACTCAAAAAAATTGCTGCAGTTTGCTAAATTGCTTACTTTCAACTTATTTATTATTTCAGTAAATGAAATGTTAACACATAATAATAAATATATCATATAATCATAAAACGTTTTAACATTTGATAAACTGTGTTAATTTTACAAAAAGCATCATTATCATGGAAATTAGGGTTTATAATGATAATTAAGGATAAGAACAATCAAATAGACCGTTCAAAATGCGAGAATTACCACAATAATTTTATGAGCTGCATTTTTAGTTTTTTTTATTAAATAATCCTGATTATTTAGGGAGAGAGGGAATTGATTTTTGATTTTTGCTTTTTTCCATCAGGAAATTTATTTCTCAAAGAATCATGACTCCAACCTCAAAACCTTCGAAATTACATTTAGAACGAAGTTAAAGTACACTTGAATAACGCTTTTTCAGTTTAATGCATTTTCAAAAGAATAAAACACTTCGTAGCCTTAAAATGTCGTCGTTTGGAATGAAAAAGCGTTTGTGTCACTTTAAAAACTATCGCAGCAGTTCCTGTTTCTTAAAATCCGTTTAACTTGTTAGTTCAACTTAAAACAAATTAATCCCTTTTGTACTCTCTGCATTTAAAGCATTCGACTTTACTATGGATGTAGAACAGCCAATAAAGAACAAAAAGTTTAATGTACTTTTTTTGTGTTTCTGTAGAAGCTTTGGCACATATCCAGTCTCTGTGCGATGCCGCGGAATATCTTCCAAAATTCTCGAGACGTTTCTTCCAACTGTACGTGCAGCGAGTTGCCACTTGATGATGACCAATCTTTGGACATTTCCAGCCTTTTTCGTAGACCATCTGCAATCTCTGTTAGCTGTACTCCGATTTGATGGGATTTCTTTCGAAAAAGTTAACATTGTTAGCATCAATCGGAATTCAACATCAACTCATTTGAGAAAAGTAATTTTAATCAACAAATTAAAAGTTTGACTTTCACACAAAAGAAATCGACATCAAAACATTTCACAGAGAATAAAAACAATAAACATCAACTCATTTGAGAAAAGTAATCTTAATTTTTTTTTAAATCAAAAATGCGACTTTCGCAAGGAAAAAAACCGACATCAAATCATTTCACAGAGAATAAAACAATAAACTTCCAGTTATAAGAGCAAGAAAGTAGATATTTTATAATTGAAATTGCATAAAAAAATTATGCAATGTGAAGTAAAATCTGGCATCCACTTTTGTGAAATTTGGAGCAATAGTTACATTTAATTTCGATATTTAAAATACTAAAGTTTAGATAAAAGAATAACAATTTGTTTACTTCTTGCTTCATTTTGACTATGCGCGATCTTGTGATTAGTAAATTTTTGGCATTTTAACATTTTCCAATGAAGAGAGTTCTTCTTTTATCAATAGCACGTTGTTTTTAGTATATCATACAAAAAACAAAAGAATGCATTCATATTGCCTAAAGAAAGCAGAAAAATTTCTGAAACATAGATCTTAAAAATTCGGGAAAAAAGACGGTCTTTTTTTTATTATATATAATTCAAAAAGATAAATTCTAGAAAATGTTAATAACCCAATTTATTAAGTCTGAAAATTTCTACAAAATTCCAAAAAACAATTTTCATTTCATTTTTCAATAAACTTTTTCGTTTTGAATATTGAACTGACTTGCAATAGAACAAAATATCAAAATAATAACTGATGTCAACTAACAAAGGATAGAAGTTAGACAAAAATACAACGCGAATGTTTCTACCAATGAAATACCATGACTCACTCACTGACTGACTCACTCATCACGAAATCTCCCAAACCACTGGGACTAGAAACTTGAAATTTGGCAGGCGGTTGCTTCTTGGGGAGTAGGTGCTCACTAAGAAACGATTTTTCGAAATTTTAATTAGAATTTAAATTATTTAAAAATTAATTTAAATTTCAACGTTTTTTAGAAATATCTTCGGATCATATTATCGCAAGAAAACCATTTTTACATCAGCTTAAAGATTAAAAAAAATTAGTTTTTCAATGACACCAATCTTTTTTCCATGCGACATTTTGTTTAATTTTAATTAATGTTTCAAAATGTTTTAAAACATGAATTGTAACAATGTTTTTATTATTGTAAATCAAATTCAAACCATCTCATTATTTCAGCAAATCTTTTATTCACGCGCTTTTGCAAATGTATGTATGTAGTATAAATTGTTTTCTTGGGAAATTAACTTCAAAGCAGAATTTTCACTTTAGTATTCAATGCATTTCTGAAATATTTTATCGCACCTGCTTCAAAGTAATATTTTTATAAAGTGTGGCAACAGATATTTGATTTCAGGTTTGTTTGTTTTTATTGCGTGTGATTCAGATTAAGATTATTTTCATCCTTTCTTCAAGCATTTAATCTCATGCTTTCTTGCCATTTTAAATTTATGAGGAGCGAAATGAAAACGCTTTCAATTTTTTGTATATTGCATTACAAGTAATTTTTTATTAAATTTTTTTTAGGCCTTGCAGTCAAACTTGAATTTCCTCAAGTGATAACTCATCAAATTTGATATTAGAAACTAGAATTTACAGCCCGAAACTAGGAATTACAAAAAGGCAATAGTGTTGGGGAAAACTAACTAATTTTTAAATTTTATTGTCTAACTCCTATACTTCAGGCTCTTTTAGATGTCTATGAATTTTTTGCCGCCTCACTTTTTGTACCCACTGGTTCACACGGGTGTCCAGCATGTTCGGCTTTTGTGACCCTATTCAGCGGTAATCATTCTACCGATCGATGAGTGATAGATGAATTGAGTGAAAATTATTTGAAACTCAGTTTGTAAGTTGCTGCGATGCATCATGCAGAATTGTATCGCAAGCATTTCAAAATTTACGTCTTTAAATATTTTACTATCTGCCAAATACAATAAAATAATAATTTTTTTTTCATCTTTCCTGAGTTATCGCGGCTGAAACTGCGACGGGTAATGCTATAATTATTATAAAATACAACAATAAAACTAATTTAAACGGGCGAACCAGCTGGTCGCCGAAGGCGGCTAGTTCTTAAAAATGAACTTTCATTTTTACGGACGTTATCGAGACTTATAAAACATATTCATCTCTGTTTTTTCTTCCTGACTAAAAGATTTCTTTGCGAAGCAATCTAAACCTTTTATTGTCGCATATTCATAATAATAGCTTTTAATCACTTGAAAAAGTAAATGGCAGAAAGAACAGTAAACGTGAATGTGATGAACAAAATGATAAAACTTCTAAGCAATATGAAAATATAAGCAGGGCTTAAAATTTGATGAAAAAAAGATTTAAAAATAAAAACTTTTTATATCGAGTTGTATTTAAACATTTGTTACTAGTGACTGACTTCATACTAAAGAGATTCATTCTTCAAATGCGAATTTTAAACACAGGGGGAAATGTCAGATAACTGTGAAATTTAGACCTTTCCATAAATACAGAGACATAAACAGAACAAAGCATTATTTGAAGAATTAAGGTTATTCAATTATATTTTAAGCCACGCTTTTTACACTATACAAAAAATCCTTGGAGTTATGAAGGATTTGGCATGTGCTTTCTAGAAATTTTTTTAATATCATATAGCAAAAGATAAACCAGAAAATCATTTTATCAATGTTTAATTGAAATCTACTAATTAATTGTTTCTAATTAATTTCACTTGTAATTAATTAATCCTTAATTTGTAAATTATATTTTTTTTTGTTTCGGAGATCTAAAAAATGTTGGAAACTAGATATTAATCGTTAATGGAAACACATGAAATCTGTTTTAAATTAAGCCGGGCATTCACGAGAAGGCTAAGATAGTATGCCATTTGTCCTAAGAAAGATTTTTTTCCACCCATTTTAGTCGAAAAATTAGGCAAAGCATTCACGGATACTCCAAAGTTTGTTTAGAGACAAGGTTCTAAGTCGAAGAATTCCTGCTACCCAAACTTCCTCTTCCCCCACACGGGAGATTTCGAGTTTCATTTCTAGCCTCGACACGAGGTCCCAATCTAGGCAGGACTATTGTTTTCCCGCTAGCCTCGCATCGAGGTCCCAAATTGGAATCGGCGGATGGAGTTTTGGATTTTGAGTTCTTTTGAATTCCACCACTTCGAATCCCTTTGTTCCAAATTTCATAGGTTTTCGACCTTGACGATAGGTTTTTCGCTCCCTTGTTCCAAAAATTCCAGTTTTGAACAGCGGTAAATGGCCCGCTTTATAGTCAACTGCGCGAGAGTTCGAATACATTAATACTATTAGACACAGGCATAGTATTAGACAGAGTTATTTCAGAATTGCATTAAAATAAGTCTTTCATTAACCATCAACTATGAACTCAATCAAACGTAGATAGTTCACATTATGGTTAACTAAACATCATTGCAACTGGATTTGAACTAGTATAGATAACGACGTTCTACAGATTTCACACGTTTTCTGGAAACTGGAGATGCAGATGCTTCATCAACACTATCTAAGAAATGCAAATTTTTTTAGTTCAATAGCTTTTAAAATTATTCACTGAATATTTATATTAACCACTTCTTGGTCGGCGTCGCACATCATACGTTCGGCTGTTTTGTGCCCGCACGGTCGGCGTCTTATCTCATGCGACGAAGAGAAGAAAAAATGCATCGTTGAAAGTGAATTCGTCGCTACTTACACGTCTCGTTATATTCGGGGATTATTTTTTGTATTTCTGAATATTGCAAAGAGATATAGAAGAATAGTCCTACTTTCTTCATGTTTTCGAGGTGAGATTTCAGGCCTTCAATGGAAAACATAATCATTTTGTATTTTCTGCAATAACAAAAAAGTGCTTTTTTGGGGTCGGAAATTCGAAAACAAACCCGACCAAAGAAGGGTTTAAGCCAATTTCTTTAACTTATTAATTCAGTTCTTTTTCTAATAAGAAATTTTTGCCATTAAAAATATTTTTGATTATTAATTTATATTTTTTTAAATTTATTAATATGTTTATAAGATTATTTTCATGATTATATTTATTTACTTTTTTTTGGCAGTTTTAATTATATTTGAAAATAATTAGCGATTTTCCCATTATAGTCACTTTGTAAATATATACTATTAACAGTTTGCGCATATTTATGAGGTTTCCATGTTATAAACAATTATATCTATGAGAATTTTGGAAAACTGTAAATGAAAACGCCATTGCGGCGGAGATGATGAATGATTAAGACAACTGCATCATTTTTTACCTTTCTGCTGATATTACGGAGCAAATTTCTACAGAAATTTTAAATAAGGTAATGAAAAGAAAGGAGAAGTCACCACAAAAAACGGCTATTTAATCTATCAAACATTTTTCCTCTTCTGAATAACTAAATAAAGTACGAATGCAACGAAATAAGGAAACTGAAAAAGCTAGAATTATGGACGTCTCTTTTGGAATATCATAGTTAAAGGCATAATCAAGAAGGAGACAAAAAGGTTAAAACATTCTTCAGAAGAAATAATGGAATAATTATTAAAATGAAACACCTGAATAAATAGGAATTTGTTTAACAGGCAAAACTGGTCGTAAATTCCTACACAAAAACTTGTGACGGTAACTTTCGTGTCGGCTTTTGTGAATGACCATTTTTGACGTTCGAAAGAAGGAAAAGTTATATACGAATATATTATGAAACCTTTGACCATAAGACATAGAGTAACAATGATGCCTACGAATTCCTGACGCTATGTTGTTAGAATTTTTCAAACTGTTCTATGTTAAACAGAAAAGGTTCCAGTATAAACAGATTAGAGATTACTAAATACATGGGGATGACAAAATTTAACTCTTTCTTAAATACTCTTGCTATTACCATCCGAATTACTTAAAATAACATTCTTCGCATATTTATTCAAATTCTTAAGCTAGTCGTGGATAATTTTAAACTAAATTTTCCATTTGTGTTCTAGTCCTGAAAATCATAAAGGAAGGTAATGAATGCGCAACATTTCGATAGCACATAACGATAATGCATATTTAATAATATATAAAAAGAAGGAAATAGATTTTAAAAATAAAATTGTTTGATTATCTAGAATTTCTATTTTGAATATTATTTTCTTGACCTAAATTAAGAAAATCTGGTTTATATGTAATTAAAAAAATAAACTCAACTGCAATTTTATTTATTAGAATGACAAAAATGTTACTTTAGTTTACAAAAAATACCGCTGTTTAAACTATTTTTAACTAAAACGCAAAACAGTTAAAAATTATGTAGTGCTCTTTTACAGCCTCTGAATGAATTGACAATCTCAAACCTTAAAATAACGATCGAAATTTCCTCTCGTACTATATGATGGCTTCCATGATTTTCATGAATCCTTAATAATATAATAAATGCCAAAGTGTGTCTGTCTGTCTGTTTGTTAAGCTTTCACGACCAAACTACCAAACTGATTTGGATGAAAATAGGCAGAGTTGTAGCTTCAAACCCAAGAACGGACATAGGCTAAGTGAAATCACGTTAAATTAATTATTTTTGACTGCAGATTAAAATTAGTTAACAAAGAAAGCCCACTGACTCCGCGATTCGCGATGAAAATTTTTATTTTTCAATCAGCTGTCACGTGATCCTTTAGGAATGCGAAAACATGTGGAATAAATTATTTTTAAAATCAACTATCACGTAATCCTTTTTTCCTCTGTAACTTCGGAACAAATTGTCAGATACAAATTATTTTTATACTATCTTAAAGATAAAAATTTTACCTTTTCAATGATACCAATTTTATTTCTGTGACATTTTTCATTCAATTTTTATTAATTTTTTAAATTTTACGTGCAGACGATTTTGAAATAACGCAAATTTATAGCTACTCAGTTGCTAGGAAATGTTTAGACTTTGAACTAATTTACCTTTATTTCTGAAAATTTTGCTTATATTTATAAGTAAGTATCCATAAAATAAGGCAGAATTTACATGTATCTGTCTGTCTGTCGGTCGATCGGTCGGTTACAAGAACTCCTCCTAAACGGTGAACGGTAGCGACGTGAAATTTACACACGGCATTCTAGAGCATATTTTTAGGTCAAAGGTGTTATTTTCAACTTTCAGAGTTAATTAGTTCTTAAGATATTTAATTAAATAACGAACATTAGCCTCTTTTAAGCCTAATGCTTAGACGTTTTTTGCCAATAACTTCTGAAATCTTTATTAGACAACAATTATTTTTATGCCATTTTAAAGACCAGAAAATGATCTTTTTAATGCTATTAATTCCATTGCGATGAAATGTTTTCTCCGATTGCTATAAAGGTTTAAAAATATTTTTTAACGTAATTTCTAACAATACTTTTTATTCTTATAGAAATAAATTCAAGCCAAATTACTGTTTCGCGCGCGGGCTTTTGCCAGTGTTAAAATTAATATAAGAAAATATTGCTTTCTTTGACCATAAACAACAAAGGAGACTTTACACTTCCGGTTTCCTGTTGTGGTAGCATTTACAGCTTTTAATACGGTTACACAGTGATCCAATGACGTTAGTGAATTATTCTCTCGATGTTTTGTTTAATTTTCACAGTGAGATATACAAAATATCCTTCTGTAGATACGGTAATGGGCATTAACAAGGAGCATCATATTCTGTAGAACTCTTCAAGATCTTAGAATTGTCAGGGGCACCTTCCGACAAGCCTAGAATGATAGTCGGTGTGCCAGTACTACTAATACGTAACCTCGACACACCTAGGTACAAACGTCGTGAAAGCTACTGTTATGACTGATATAGGGAGAAGAGAGAGTGTTTTAATTCCACGCCTTCCGATAACACCGAAGGATTTATCATCTCAGTTCAAAAGGTAACAAATCCCTGTAAAAATATCATTTGCGAGGCTCGGGGCCAGACACTGAAAGTGGCAGGCGTACATTTGGAAAAACCATATTATTTCCATGGGCAACTATATGTGGCCTGTTCACGTGTGTACAGCCCACACAATCTCTATATCCGTGGAAATAACGTGGTATACAAAAGTATATAATCATAAATAAACAATTTACATAACTATATCAGCATACATGTACAGTACACTCCTGTCAGCCGTCCAATGAAGTATTATCAACCGTCAGAACTTTTCCTTTCCCCTTTCAAAATGCAACAAAACATTTACATTCGTGAATTAAAAAAAAGAATACTTCAAATTCTTCGCGCACGAAGTCGCGGGTAACAGCTAGTATGAAATATAGCTATTTAGAAGGTTAATCATCAGCTTAAAAAATCAGAAAATATATTGATGCATCAAAATCATTCAAGATAATTTATTTTGAAGTGCCCATTTGAAACTCAATGAATTCATGAAATTGAAAAACAACTATAACTGTGAAATTTATTGTGCATTAACAAACGTCATGCATCATACAGAAATTTCAAAATATCCAAACATCTCTTAATACATCAGTGAGAAATTGATAGATAACCAATAATTTTTATTATTAGTTCGAAAAGGATTTTTTTTATGTCTTTGATGGAATTTTCATGTGTTTCTCCTGAACGGCCTGTTAATAGGCCTTGTTGGGTTCACACAACAGACAGCACTGGTAAAAAACGCACTGCTGAATTTATATTTTCGTTTTAAGAGTTGTGAACCTGACATTTTCTACTCAAGTTTCAGTTTCGATGTAAAATTCACGGATAATGAGTTTGTAAATAAACGACTTTTTTCAATTTTGTGAAAGCAGTGTTATATCTTCATTTAAACTACTTTCTGTTGAGTCAGGAACTCAGAAGCATGTTTGCTTAACAATTTTGAATTAACAATTTGGACAATTTTACTTTTTTAAAAGGTGATATATTAATTAAATGTAGCAGAGATTTCGGTGAAATCTTGGTTTACTCTAACAGGCCTATCTAAAATTTCCAATTTAACTCTGAAAGAAAAAATAATCCATTCTACGTAAACTATTTAATAATTTTAATACTTTTCCTGCTTCTTGAAATCGAATATGTTGAAGAAATAAATCATCTGCTTCTACTGCTGTTTCGCCAATTTCTTCACTTCTGGCCAGCATGCTTTGAATCAAATCCTTTAACCAATGTATTGCCTGTAAATAGAATTTTTAAAAAACGGGAGAATAAAGCTAAAGAAACAAGATTATTCAATTGTACATCCGTTAGAAAGCTGCTAGTATTTGTTAAATGCGGTCCTTTTTAAACTACTTACAACCAATCTTAGAATTTTAAAAAGTTGTCAGATATTTAGGATGACCCTACTCTCCAAAATTCCAGACCTCCCTAGAATGAAAATGTCTGATACATTACCAAGTTTCATATGTATCATGCATGCAAAGGAAAAGATTCGCCCTTTCTTCTTTGGATTCACTCTTCGATCAAGCCAGTCAATTACAAAAGAAAAATATCACAAATAACTTAATTTTTTTTAAATCAACTAAGTTAAAAAATTGTTTTGAAAAGCAATCAAATATTGGATGGGACTATTTAATGTTATTTTAACTTTAATATATTCGAACTCTTTCATTCTAATATTAAAAAGTTATTTATTCTCCATCCAATTATTACAGTATTCTGGATGATCGAATAAAGAAGTTCTTACATCATCAATTTCTTATTCTTTTAGATTCAATTTCATTGAGTTGTTCTTCTGACCTATTAACAAATATTTTGCGGACATTAGTTTTTTTACGGGATATTAATATCTTCAAACCTGGATTGTCGACTTTGCAATCATATGATTTTCAAAACCACCCATTTCTATTGTAAATGAATACAATATAACTATTCCTTTTCTATTCATTGAATTCAAACATTTGAAATAATATTTTTAAAAAGGTAGCTAGCTTGTAAGTGGCGAAAGATAATTCTGTCACTAACCAATTTTGAGTTACGATGTCTTCAGTATGGCTAAATTTGAATCTATAAGGACTAAAAATCAAGTTCTTTGATTTCAGTCCACACATTAATTCTATTATCCTGATTTAATATATTATTTCCAGTTGTCCAATTCCATTTGTGTAGTTAGTGGTTATGTGAAACGAATTGTTTCAAAGTCGTTGAAACCTTTCACCGAGTCTCATTTCCGAAAACAGCCTTCCTCGTTTTTTGTTTGATTTTTTTTATATGAGTCCTTTTTTTATGCTTTGTATCGATTCTTTTAGGAAAGAAAAAGATTTATATAAAAAATAAGTAAAACATAAAAACAGTTTTATCTTTCAATTTGACGAAGAAAACTTGGAAAGAATTAATATCTTGATGCTCGTAGTTTAATCTAACATTTTTTCACATTTTTATTCGAACTAAAAAGTTTTTAAAAGTCCAAAGTATCAGAAATTTTGATTTAGCCTATCACGAATACAGGGTATACACCCATAATCTGTGTGTAGTCATAAGAAGCCTCTATAGAAACGCTATGCATTCACAGTAAATTTTAGCTATTTTGTGTCCACATGAGATCAGAATTTTAATGTTCTAACATGAAAAGGTAATAGATTATTCAGTAAACAAAACGCCCATGATCATTTTAATAAAAATCCCATTTACTTTTTTCCGTACCTTCCATCAAATAGAAGCACAAATGAAACTTCTTTAAAGGTCATCATTTTTTAAAAAAATTTCATTTGTACATGATCTTGGCTATGTGAAGAGATGCTCTCAAAATATTTGCAATCGAATCTAGTATGAGACATTGCTAAATTAATTTTTATAGATCAGACATCTTTCAAGTTTGTAATTTAATTATCAGCAATATTTGAAGTATCATGTTTCATGAACAGAATCTGATTCAAAAGGCTGCAAGGAATACCTTACCTGTCTTATGCCGAGATTACATCTCTGCAACTGCCACATTAGATGGAGTTTCATAGAGAGTCGGTTCAGTTCCATCAGTCTGAACTCCCGCTCAACTTCAACAAAAGCCAGCCATCCACCGACATGATGTCGGTGCTTTTCTCTAGTGGTGTCGGATAATTTTAGTTTGGTAAGTACTTGTAAAAGATTAAGTCCCTGGGAAAGAACCAATGCAGATATATAACCTGTAAGAAAAAATTAACTCTCAATCCACATTCCATCATTATAAAGATATTAAAAGATGTTCCTTCTATGTATGTACAGTGATCAACGAGCTAAATGGAGCATCTCAATAACTCGAATAATTCTTACCACATCTTCAAAAAATTGATATCTATGAAAATGACTCAAAGGCATCGGTCCTTACTAATATGCAAATCGATTAACCAACTTAGTTAACAAAATTCATGAATTGCTCTCTCTAAAATTTTCTATTACTGAAACCGGGATTTTTCAGCCTTTCAATCAGGCATGTCTTCTAACTATGTTGGGTTAGGTAGGTTAATTGGGAGCAAGGGGTAATTGGGAACAGTGACTACAATGCGCACTGCAAACTAGAAAGCACGTGTTTCCTTTCACTATAGAGTAAGAAGAAAAATACTTTTCCGTCTTTTGCAGTGTTATCTGGTTACATTTGTTAACTTTAGTTGTAACTGTGTTCAGTGAAAGTGAAATCAACACTTTCTTCAGTTTCATTGTTCGTTCTCTATGCCGGTTATATGCAAGCAAAGTTAAGTTATATATTTTTTAGATCTGTAAGATAAATGGTTACAAAGAAACTTCAATTTTCGTTTTTGGATTTTCTCCTGCGAAACAGGTTAGTGTTCTCAATTACCCCTGACAATTTTCATCGCGGGTTATTGGGAATAGGCTTTTAATGGAACAAAAATTCATACTTTTTAATGTATTTGGAATAATTTATTATAGGTCAGCAAATAATATTATATCTTGAAAAGTGTTTTCGTTCTGCTCCTACAATAATGTTTATTTTTATGTTAAATTAACAAATTATATTTTTTTTAATCTACCACGTGATCTACATACATATTACTTTTCAAACATGAAAGTTGTTTCTTAATAGTGATCTAAAGCCGTTTGATGTCAAATATGGAAGAAAACAGGGAATCTAATGCCGAGGAAGAAGAAAATATGTTGATGGAGGAATCTGTGCATAATTAATTTGACCGTTTTTGTTTTTTAAGCTGCGGAGATAGAGTACGTAACTCCAGTTACCCCAATTCTCTCAGGGGTAATTGGGAATACACCGGGGAAATTAAGAATATTCCTGTAAAGGAGGCTGGTAATTAATGAATCATTTTGGAAAAGAGGCATCGCTTAATGAACCCTTCAGAACATGATTATGCACTCACAAAAAATATAGACATCTTATCCATCTCATACTATCATTTTAAATTGAAAAAGATAACATCATCTGCAAAATTCTTTCCCAATTACCCCAAATGAGTCTATCAGATTTCATTTCGAAATTCCTTTTAATTATTAAATCAAAATTAATTTTTTGTGAAAACATCCTAATAAGAATCCCATACTAAATTATTCTCAGATAGTTAAATGTGAAGAAAGCTTTTCCTTTCATTTTTCAGGTGTATTTTTAATATGGGAATACTTTTATGCTTCTTTAAAAATTTGAACAATTCCTTTCCTTTGGAAAATATTTTACAGTACAGCCTTCTTCACTCAAAACTGATCATTAACATACAACAATTTTTTGAATGAATACAATGTTCTTGACTTTTTGAAAAGAAAATATCGCGTTGGTTAAAAGCAAATACTAGAAATCACATTCAATGCTAATAAATTTATTAGGCTAAAATTAAAAGAGGAGAATTAGATAACAGATTATTTTCAGACGAAACAAATATTATCGAAAACAAAACTTGTAAAATTACTTTTATATTGAAGGATATAATATGTTTCTTTTTTTAACCAAACTTTGATGATATTGTTACAAAAATCATCTGATGAGTATACGTGAATACAGATTAACAAGCAGGATAATAAAAAAATAAATGACTCTTTATTTTACGAAGATTTCAGCACAACACTAAGCAGAGGTACTAACTAAACAGCATTTTAAAATGTCACAGATATAAAATTGGTATCATTCAAAAGGTAAAATTTTGAACTTTAACATGGTATAACAATATTTTTTGTGGAACAAATTGCGCCGAAGTTTTCGCTGAAAAACGGTTTCGGCCAATTTCTATTTAACTGATAAGAGATATAAAATTGGTATCATTGAAATGGTAATATTTTGAACTTTGAGATGGTATAACAATATTTTTGTGGAACAAATTGCGCCAAAGTTATTGCGGAAAAACGGTTTCGGCCAATTTCTAATTAACTGATAAGAGATATAAAATTGGCATCATTGAAATGGTAAAATTTTGAACTTTAAGATGGTATAACAATATTTTTTGTGGAACAAATTGCGCCGAAGTTATTACGGAAAAACGGTTTCGGCCAATTTCTAATTAACTGACTGTTTAATTAACTTAACTTTTGAGCTTCGAAAAGTTGACAGTAATCTTCCTCTTGTCTTAAATAATAAGTGTGCAAAGTTTGGTAGAAATAGATCCAGTAGTTTAGGAGGAGATGTGGAATATACCCACATACATACCCACAATGACTTTTATTTACATTAAGATTTAAACGTCATCCCATTTTTATCATCTAATTTATTTAAATAAGTAAAAATCAACTTACAAAGGTCATCAATGAATACTTGGATTTTCTGGATATAGATTTTCATTTCTGCTTGATGATCATGACTGTTGTCAAAAAGGGTGACGAAATCCTTAACTTCTTTCACTTTTTTCCGAAACTATGACAAGTAAAAAGGAAACAGAATTAATTTCAAAGTCGAAAATGTCAAGGAATCGTGAGGATCTTAGACTGGCCATTGCCAATCCAGTTTTTGCAGAATGAAGAAATGATGATGACCTAAAATTAATGTAAAAGAATGAAAGTAAAAATTATGTAATATACTTCAAAGAGTAAGCGATGAAATTCTGAAGAGGCGGATATAAGGTCTCTTCTTTTGCCGATTGCTGCTGCTAAGGATCGAGAGGCGTCATCTAGAATCTTGCCGTACTCATTGAATTGTTTCATAAGGAAATTTTTCTCTTCCATTGCCACTGAAGCATCCTTTTTCAGTAAGGAGTATTTTCCATAAATGTCCTAGGAAAAGGAGCGCAATAATTTGAAGAATATTTTTGATAATTCTGAAAAAAAATGATGACCACAGTATTACCAACAACAAAAGATATTTGTATCATATATTCTTATGAAAAATATTAAACTTAAATGCTTTCAATTTAATATTTGTTCATCAATTCAAAAAATAAATGAATTGTTCTTTTTTTAATTTCATTGAAGACACAATATTTTTACATAAAATTATCTGACAGCTGCGTTAAAAAATCGTGCATTTTGCGAAAATGACTTGTTTTAATTTATAAACTGAGTCAGTAACCAATTATTTCATGATCACCAATTATTTCATAAGGACCAATTATTCAGTGGTGTAGTCGTAAATTAAGCAGTGCCGGAACGCTCTGATCTGGATGATACTGTTGCGGGGAGGGGGCAAAATGGAGAGGGTAAATAGAGGATAACCCCACAATGAGTTTTTTTCCCTTTACAACTGAAATGTATAATTATTTTATCTAAAAGACGAAATCATGGAATAAAAAAATGTCAATATTGAAGCAATGCATATTTTACAGTTATTATTTCATTTTTAATCAAGCATTAACATAATGCGTACCGTATTTCAAAACTTGAATATAAAGAAGATATTAAAGAATAATTTTTTAAAAAAATTATGTCGATTTCAAGTGAAACTAAAATTAAGTAATATTAAGTAAAGTAAAATCATCACATCGATAACTAATACAGAAAAAAATCATGAGTTTTCAGAATCAAAAGATAAAAATACATTTAAAAATTTGCAGTCTTAATACTTTCAACCCCTTGCAGCCACCATTTGTCTGTGGCTTATTGCTTTTATTAATTTGAAATATCCATATTTTCGAAAGTAAGGATTAGACAAATATTGTTTTGTTTTAAGGAGGTTTCATACACTTTTTCTTTTTCCTGTTTATTTCTCATAAAAAAGAAGTAGTGCCGGAACGACGTTCCGGTGCGTTTCGGCTCCACTACACCCCTGCACTTATTCACCAATCTCATACAGCAAAACACACATAATTCGCAAAGAATATGCAAGGCCACCGAGAGACAAATCTGTCCAGGGGCAAAGTACCGGCGTACTAACCCAACACCTCCTAAATTCAGAACAGAACAGAACGCCATCTCTTACCTCCGTACCCGTGACCAGACTGGTCACTGAACGGTTTATTGGGCAAGACACGGGAATTTTATTTAAGAAAAAAAGAAAAACAAAATAAACAAAAAAGAAATAAATGTTTACAATCTTATCACTTTTACACTATTAGTTCGTAATATTCTTCTTTTCT
This sequence comes from Araneus ventricosus, assembly GCA_013235015.1. Classification (NCBI taxonomy): domain Eukaryota; kingdom Metazoa; phylum Arthropoda; class Arachnida; order Araneae; family Araneidae; genus Araneus; species Araneus ventricosus. The sequence goes on along the minus strand of BGPR01000834.1, from coordinate 23,068 downwards.
TTAGATATTGTTTTGTTGTTTTACCTTTCTTTTTTGAAGGGGGGGGGGGTGGCCCGGTAATTTGGAGCTTGTTGGTTCAGCTCGCTGGAAAATTGAAGGCTAAGGAGGTCGGAAAAGATCTCTGTTTTCGCTTATGAATTTGACAATCTTACGAATTTTATGACTGGAGACGAGGTTATTGGTGACTCTTTTCAGCCATTCATGTTTGCAGTTTGACACTAGCTTCCTCATATGCCAAGACACTGTGAGAATATACTCCGTGGCATAGTGAAGTGCCGTGTCAATTCCACCATAACTGCAATAATCGCTGTCAGACAGGTGAAGCCTTCTGAGGTAGGCAGAGAAAGGGCGATGTTGAGGGAAGAAGATAACATCCTCTCTAATCCAGTTAGTGGGACGGAGACTAACTGAGGGCATGGTGTTATAGATTTTCCTGCCTGTATTGTCATTCTTCCATGAGGTTTGCCACTCCTCAAGCATGCTCTTCCGGAGGAGGCCTTTTATGTGCGGTTTAGGAAGCTTATTAAGTGAATAGGGTTGTCCATGTTGCGTTGCGTCTTTTGCCAGTTGTTCTGCTCTCCCATTGCCTATATTGCCTGCATGCGCTTTAACCCAAGAGACTTTTATTCTTGGATTTGTTAGGAGGATTTTGAAAGTTTGTCTTGCTGTTTGGTTTGTGCTCTTTGAATTGGAAGATGGCATGATACTTGCTCTATTGCCTACGTGCCTCTTAAATACAGGAGGTGTTGGCCCACACACGTTATCCCGCACCAGCGGGCCCATACCCTTGGCCCTGGGATTTTGCTTCCCTAGCCACGAAAGTCCTAGATATAGCTTAGCTTTATTGACAGTATTAATGTAATATTATTTCAAATGTGCTTGAATTAGGAATTCTGTTAAGTCCACTTAGGATTGTAAAAAAGTTGATCGATCAGAGATACAAGATACTTAACGCATGAAATGGCGTACTTCAGATTTATATCACATTACACTTTTCAAGCTTTAGGAAAATTAATATCAAAAAGGAATTCCTCTTTCCAAACAATAAAGCCAAGAATGCAAACTGTGTTAAAGGATAAAAGATACAAAATCTGATCCATAAGAGAGGAAACGTGTTAGGCCACAATTTACTATAATTATTTTATTAAAATAGTTGAAGGACAAGGTAACGTGAAATTTTTTGCTCTTTAATAACGTGACATTTTTTTTAAAAAATAGTACTTACCGCACACTGAAATTCTAAATTATCTTGCTCTAGCATCAATTCTTTGCATTCGTTAAAGGAATATCCAATTTCAATGTCAACTTGAATTTCTTTCTTCATTTCAGAGATTTTATTAATTATCTGAAATTGTTAAAATGCTGCGTTACCGATATTTATAACACGATTAAATATATATGTGACGAAAAGCAGTCCTCAAATACGACAGGAAAAATCTCTGAACAAGACTTACAATATTATAAACACTTGCCAGAAAATGTCCGAGTAAAAACACATAGCAAATATTGAAGAATAAAAAGAGGCATATTATAATTGATGATATTAATTTTATTTTTATTTGTTATATTCCTTTTTTAAAAAATTAATTAAACTTAAAAATAACATAAATAGCTATCAGAAAAAGTTTGCGTATAAATAAAAATAAATAAAAGGATACAAGAGGATATTTGCAAATTCAACTTCAATTCACCTGCAAAAATTTATTTAGTTTCGGTAAATAAACTTAAAATATTGCATTTTCAGGATTTTTGGAAGAAAAATTGAGTTAAAATTCAAATGGATTTGAAAGGAAAAGAGATTGTTCCTGAAGAAGAGAGGATTAATTTAAAACTAAGAAATGAAGACAAAACTCTTCGGGAAATTGGCAAGATTATTGGAAGAACTCATTTCTCTATCAAAAAGTGATTAGTAATTATAATTCATTGAAATCTGTTATCTCAAAGCTGCGTAATGGACGTCCATTGGTGTCTGAATTTTTTGTTTTGAAAAAGATTGCTTTCCAAGGTTTTTGCCATTCCTTTTTATCCTAATAGATAGTATATGGAACTTCAGCCCTCTAAATTAACAGGAGGGTTTGCCTGGAAAGCCCTATAATTTGAAAAACGCTCTTAAAATGTAAAATATCCAGAATTTTTTTTAGAAATTTTATATCGTTACTTATGTGTTAAAACTGGTTTATATCTGTTCCTGTGGACGTGTTTACTTAGAATATAAACAAAAATAAGTATGTACTGTACCCTTAGCATCTTATGACTTGAGGAAAAAATCATAAAATGATGAAAATTTGCACTAATTCTGTGTTGCTGCTTTTTCGAAACACATTTCTTTGAACCTAAAATCTTCTTCCCAGGCCTAAGGATTATCATTCAACAAGGCTCCAGCTTGGTTCAACAAATGAAAAATCAACCATGATTTCGTTCCAAACAATTTATGCAGTTTTGTGGTATGATTTAAAACAAGGTAAACGGGAACACCAGTGGGGAGTGATTTTTCATTTGCTTTTTATTTCATTAAGGATGCTGCAATTTTCTTCTTTTCAGAATCTGACATTTTCTTAGAAAATAAAGAAAATGATACTGCTTCTTCTGACAAATACCACAAATGTCTATTTAAAGTTAAAACATCAGATCGGGCAACCCCATGGTCGTATTTCTCGTACATGTTCATGGACTCTCAACGCATCAGATCATTTACAAGAGCATTTGCAGCTTTTTGGGCATTCAACCAAATCTTAACAAGAATCAAAGCGTTGATCAAACATATTTAATGCGGTTTTGGAATTTTACCATTGTCATATTCGAATTGTTTACTAAAAGCATATATCTTTGCCGAGTAATGTATTGTAGACATCCATCTAGCTTTGTGAAATGCCCCAGGCTTTTGCCAACAAACTTCCTTGGAGGGAGACTTTCTTATAAAAGTATTAAGATAATTTCGGCACATTCCCTGTATTCACCTCGAAGAAGATTTTTCTCTTTATCGAGGACCATTTTTTGGAAGAAGACAGTATCTTCTTTTAATCTTATCATTTTACGGCCCTTGATTTGCAACTTTTTAAATTGCTCCTAGCAATTTTTAAGTGTGGGTCATTTTTCTTGAAACTGTTTAAACTCAGTGTAATACGGGCTCCTAGATATACCGAAAACTGACTTCCACGCAGCACCTTCAAGTAGTTCAAAAACATGGTATCTACAAGCCAAAAACAGTAGCTTCATTTTTAAATGATTCTCTAACTGGACACATGCACCATTCTTCCATTAATGTTTGAAGCTGTAATATCAAAACAAAGAGCAGAAATATTTTTCGACAACTCCCACTCTTCAACTATTTCAAACACTTTGTGACTGTGCAGTCCCATCAAGTATAGCTGGAACCCTCAAAAGTTTACCTTTTTGAAACCTGGAACACCAGAAATTAGAACGGTAGGTCTATCAAAAACCACTTTGTCTTGGTCTATCATAATTTTAGAATTCCAGTATAAAACACAGTTTTGGGGTGCAGTGAAGATAGTTTTTATGTTTTGGGTTATATCGGGTCTAACTTTTTTGCTTATTCTTTTCACAGTTTCGTGACTAAGACTCATATCATCAATATTAAAAAACCACCCTCTTTAGTCACTAAACCAGTTCGTAAATTTAGTGAAGAAATAAAAACTTTTTATCAAGAACTTAAAAGTAGTAGATGACACAGTCAAACGAGGGGTAAAACTAATGGAATATTTCAGTCAATCGATAACTAAAAAGGAAGAACAGACTCAAAATCTACTTCAATCTGTTGAAGAAAGTAGGGAAAAATTCTTTGCTTTAAGAAGTCAGTTTTGAATAAAATTTAAAGTAATTAAAGTGATGATATGAGATTATTTGATAGCTATTGGAAACTTTACAAATTATTTGGACAATTAATTACTGTGAGTATTTAATCTTTTCCTTAATGTTAATTGTTAAATTGTCAAAAAAATTGTAGATTTTAACTTTCCATTGCATTCATTTTTTATCCTTCTTTAACATTTTAGTAAATTTTTAAGTTGTTATTGTGAACATACAGTAACTGTCATGTGGTGTTTCAAAAAAGTAACAACGCAGAGTTAGTGCAAAAGTGCAAATTTCCATCATTTTATGATCTTTCCTCAACTCATAAGTGGTCAAGGGTACAGTACATACTTATTTTTGTTTATATTCTATGTAAACATGTCCATAGGAACAAATATAAACTAGTTTTAACGCATTAGTTACCGTATAAAATTTCTAAAAGAAATTCTGAAAATTTTACATTCTAAGAGCTTTTTTCAAATTTTAGGGCCTTACAGGCAAATCCTCCTGTTAATTTAGATGGCTAAAACTTCATATACTATCTATTAGGATCAAAAGGAATAAGAAAAACACCGGGGAGTAATGTTTTTCAAAAAAAAGGTTTTTTTTAGACACCCGAACGTCCATCAAAGCTGACTACCCGTGAAAGCAGATACATCTTCAAGTTCCGTAGATCTAAATCCAAGGATTACTGCGTCTCAAATTGCAATTGACATTATAGAGAGTTTTTTTTTAAAAAAAAACTCTTGATGAAGACACCATGCGGAAAATTTTGAAAAAGGCTGATAATCATGGCCATGTAGCTTGTAGAGAACCACACATAGCACCTGTCAATAAGCAAAAGCGCTTATGTTAAGCGTCTGCTAATGAGTATGTTAACAGGCCTCCACAATTTTGAGAAAAAATTCTTTTCTCTGACGAGAGAAAGTTTTGAGTCTTTGGAATCAAAGGGCGTAAGCTGGTGTGGAGAAAACAAAATACGGCGTTTGAGAAGCAGAATCTTGTGCCTACAGTTGAGCACGGTGGTGCTGGTGTAACGGTTTGGGAGTATACAGCAGCCAGTGGCGTAGGTCATTTAACATATATAGACTCAACATTAGATCATGTGGGGTATATAAACATCTAAAAGAAAAGTTGAAACGGAGCGGATAGCATTTGAACCTTGGAGATGACTTTTGGTTTGTGTAGGACAATGATCCTAAACACACGGCCCATAATGTAAAGCTCTGTCATCAAAAATCAGTCGCATTTTCCTCCGCAATTTTCATCCCTTCCATTTCTATAATTAAACTCACGTTTCAGTTAAGATCATGCACTCGTAGGTAGGGAAGTGCATAGGCACGACGAAAGAATAGGTATAAAGCTTTCAAAATAGTATGGTTAGATGTGTTTCACATTATGTACTTAAAAATAGTACTTTGCAGAAGGAAACGTTAAGACCAAGCTGAGCTTAACAGATTTAATTGAAAATAAACGCTATCAATATTTTCAGCACACAAAGACGGCTATTTCAAAATACAAAATTCGTATTACTTTAAATGAAATGAATAAAATAGTTCTTTAAGAGATCTCTTACCAGACACACACTTTCTTTAAAAGCAACGAAAGTCAAAAGTTGTTCTAAGTAAGATTTAACTGGTGGTTCTTTTACTTCTCCACTTTTCACCTTGGGCTGAAATAGTAGATTCAGTTATAATTAATATTTCACTCTAATTCTTATTTGAAATAAAAAGAAAATTAATAGAAGAAAGAAATTACATTTTTCAAGTAACAAATGTTTATGCAATTGTTCGAACCTGAAAAAAGTTTAATGATATGTTAGAACGATGTGCCATCTAGCAAATAAATCATATGCTGGAACAAATGATACTCCATTAGTCTACACCAGCATTTGTTCTGTTGAACGTCTCATTCTTTTAACAGAGGATGAAAAAAAATTTTGAGTTGATATTTCAGACTAATTCATACATAAAACATTTGCAGATATTCTATATTTGATAAAATTTGCAAATTCACAAACAAAATGATGATCAGAAATAAGGTACCAGATTTTAGGTGTAGACAGTAATTTTTTAATTCGTGTAGTTTATTTTCGTTTGATTAAATGCCTTTCATTGTAAATAAATTTTCATAAAAACAGTTTTTATGAACACTTTTATTAGTGTACTAAGTTAATACAATAATAAATTAGTAATTTTATGCTAATTATTTTCTCTACTCTTTAGATTTTAATTTATAATTTATTATTATAAATATTATGCAATCCTGAAATCATTTTTTCTCAAATTCACTACCAGGCAGCGCCATAGATACGGAATCAAAATTTAATTATATTAATAGATTAACTGATAATTAAGTTCTGAAAATATTAAAATAGTCCATTATCATCAAGAACGCACAAATGTACAAAATTTCAAAACTTTAGCACATCTAAAAGTAACTGAAAGTCAATTACAAAATTCTGTCTTAACGAACATGAAATAAGTGAAGTTAAATAAAAGTGTTTAGTAAAAAATTCATTCATTTTGAAAATTGAACATATATTTTATCTTATTTTATTGGAATAAAAACGTATTTAAAATTTTAATTTTAAAAAAATTTGGTGGCATTTGGGGTGGTCTGGGATCCCTTGCCATTTTATTTTTAAAAAAACTCTTGGTTTTATTTAAATTCCTTAATGAACTCACCAATGCATTAGTAAGTTGCCTGAATATCACTGTCTAGTTGAAAAAAAGCATAAGTAATTTTAAATAAATGCGATTTTTTTCGTGTGTGACTTTTTCCCTAAATCATAAACTTTTGTAAGATATTTTGATTTGCTGTCTGCCAAATTAAATTTCTAAAAAATTTAATTTGGTGTATAGGTATATTTAGGTATATACTACCTAAATTTTAAAAAAATTTAATTTACCAGAACTCCATCTAAAATTGATTTCAGTCCAGAACTCCATTTAAGATTTATTGAAACACAATGCAATCTTCAGTCTATTTATTATGCAGGGTGTACACAAATGAAGTGACACATTCCAAAAATTAATGAAAAAAAACTAAAAATGTTGGAACTAAGGTTTTTTTTAAAAAATAAGAGCGCATCTCAAAAAGTTTTTTTCCAGGTAGCGGGGCGTTACGCCGTTCTAAATTTGTTACAGCGAGAAAATTCCCTACGCAATGGCTACCGATCAGCAGAAGCCAATGCATGTTTTCTGGTTTCTTTTCCTAGTTTTTCTTGAATAAAACTCTTCAGTTTTCGCACTACATGTTAATTAACAAATTAAAGAGCGTAAAATTCCCTACAAATACATGCTTTTATTTTTCTTCCAGTTTTAATATTTTCTCAGATAATGGCTCTAAACAAATTTTTAATTTCCAGTAATTTACGATCCCCTAGACCATGACCTAGGGTCGTCGTCCCCCTAGACCACATAGACGAAATGGCATGTTACCTATCTGAAAAAAAAAGCCTTTCTGAGATGCGCTCTCATTTAAATAAAATTCGTAGTTCAACATTTTTAGTTTCTTTTTATTTAATTTTTTAATGTGTCACTTCATTTGTGTAATCTATACTTATAAAAGGCAATGTTTGTGTGCGTGTGTGTGCGTGTGCGTGTGTGTGTGTGTGCGTGTGTGTGTGTTTGTCTGCGATGTCCAGACGAATCTATCGCACTTACAGCCATGAAATTTGGCACACAGATAGTCGTAATGGTGACTGAGTGCACCTCGAAGCCGAAATTTTAAATTTTAATCTAGAATTTTTTTTATTTAATGTTTTGTGTTGTTTTGGTTGATTTTTCGCACTAATTTCTCATTAGAATGGTTTCAAATAATTGTACGACAAAAATAGATAGACCATCGGAAAGAGCACGCGATTTCCGTTCTAATGAAGTTAGTTTTGAATTTCTATCTTAAATTACTGAATTTTGAGAATTTTTTAAAAATCAGTCAGTTTTGCACCTAAATGTTGGTTCTGTTTTTAAATTTGTTGCATCCGACTTTCTAATAACACTATTATTTTCAATTTTTTTCAGCTTATAACTGCAACGGTTCTGTCGGATTTAAAACGAGAATGGTTAAAATATCTTTTTTAGTTTTTTTAAAATTAATTTTTTCCTGATAGTTGAACGATATGTTTCCTCTAGCGAAGCTTCCGCCCACGACAGTCTCCGGAACGTTGCGGGCAATTTCATTGGCTGAAGGGCCAGGGTGACGTCATTACTTTCGCGTTCTGCGAGGAGATGATGTATTTACTCCATGACTTCGATTATTATTTTTAAGCGTATCTTAACTTATTTCTTTGGCTTTCATACTTTGCTCGCGGTGTAATAAATATCACATTGTAATTTTTTAACATTATTTGGATTTAACGGTACTCGGTCGAGAGGAAAAGGAGGCGGACCAACTCAATAATATATATATATATTTCTGTTTTGATTTAGTTTTTAAAACTTTCATTTATGCAATTGTATGTGGGCTTTTTTTTATTTTGTTGAAGTCCTGATTCCACGGGCATCGCCGTGCGCGTACTGCTAGTATTATATATCTGAAACATTTGTTCCAAATGGAATCATCCTGAAAGTGAAGAGAACCGTTGAAATTGCTATCAGTGTTACCTGCCTACTCCCCCCCGGGTTAAGACGACTCTGTACTTCTTAATGACCACTGGTGAGATAGGTGGAAAGAACGTCTTTGTTCAATCAATGTGATCACCGCAACATCTGTCAAAGGGAAAATAGCGCTTTTGAAATTATCTATGCTTTTTCTAGGTGCCTAAGTAGTCATCAATTGAATTGTGTACATTTAAACTTGTTTTGAATGCATTGTCATCAAAATTAGTTCTATAGTGAGCGTCTTCTTTCATTCTGAAATCTTTTTGAAGGTTCCAGAGGAGCCATAAATTACAAGATAGATGATATTGTACTGCGTTGGCAAATGGCCTGCAAGGGTTACCCTCATGGTGAAGACGCACATGGTTGCTGGTCACAAACGCTTATACTAATGCGTTTTTTCATGGGAACATGAGTCATTCTTCGAACCCTAGAGTAGTTCTTTACTAGACTCTGGTGAGCTCAGTATTGACCTTAGCGTGGAGAGTTTGCATCTTTCTGGTTCATGATTTCGAAGACTAAACTTATGACTTTAAGAAGCTTATTTTCTACTGCATCTTACTTTATGTAACGTAATTAATTTCATTGCTTTGGATATCTGTTTAAAATAATATTATTTAGCACAATCAATCTAATTGAATATTTTTTTGTTATTTTTCCTTATATTTTATCCAATGGTTGGATTTCAGTAAATTTTTTATCACTTTTTTGTTTTAATTTAAACAAGCCATGCTTTTTTAATGAAATTATTACCTACCATTTGAGAATTCTAAAAGCACTTCGATTTAATTGTAGACTTGCGCTAATGTTACAGATTATGACTTTATGGATGGCTACCTTTCCTCCCGGGGCGCCCCCCGGGGGGGGGGGCGGCAGTCGCCTCACTTTCTTTTTGCAAAAAAAATTAACTTCTTATTTCGTTTTAGCTGCCTAAATCTAGAAATTATAAAAGAACAATTGGGTCCGGAAAAGCTAGTTAGTTTTGTAACTTAATATTTAAATTTTGTTATCTACGGATACTTTTCGGTGTCCATAAATTTTTTGCCCCCCACCACCACTTTTGTCATTCAATGTCCGCCGCTGCTACCTCTAAAAAATGATTCTTGCTTTTTCAATTCACTCTTTGTTGAACTTTTTACAACGGGTCAACATATGAAATGCATCTGCCTGACGGATTTCACACTTGTTCGTGGCTGTATACATAATATGAAAGAGCGTGACAAGGTTTTTTCCGTCTCCATAAATAATTCATTTGACATTTTCCTTTGGTTGCTGAAACATTTCAAAACTCACGCTTTCTCGTCTATAAAAAATGCATCGCATGTGCTTAGAAGTGGGTGAGGTTATTTTTCCTTAACAGAAATTAAATGGAAGTACAGCATTTGAGTAACTTCGAACTCATTACTTCTTCACATTCACTACTTATAAATAAAAGTTAACATATAGAATTATAGTCATATATATTACGATAAATTCACTTAAGTAACACAAATGTGAACATTATTATTAAAATTTTTACACATGCGATGTACCCTGGCTATACTAGATAATCCGCTTTTTCCAGTAAGAATTTTAAATTAATTTAACGCAAACATTAAAAAAATATTAAAAACAAATGATTTTTTCTAAAATATGAAAATATAAATTGCCAAATTTAAAAACAGCATAACTGAAATAAATATTTAATTCCTTTTATGAATGATATTTCCTTATTAAATTGCTGAGTGTTCTACAGTCTTTCCCCTTTTTTTCATCGATCGCTTATTTTAGCAAATAATAAATTATTTTCTTAACGATAACAATGATGCTATAAGATAAAAACGAATAAATTTTCAGTTTAATTTACTAACTTACAACTTTACTCTTAACAAACAAACAAAATGTGTTGTCTTAAATGAGAAAATGATAGCAAAGCATAATGGCATGAAGTATAATATTTTTTCATACTGCTAACAAAGACGGCAATTACTGCAAAAGTGAGTATGTTTTGACACGTTTTCGTTGTATTATTCCTGTATTTATGAGCCATTGTTCCTAGAGATTTGTGATGTAGGAATTAAGTTCAATATTAATTTTTTTTTTATTTTTACAGTCAATTTTATTTCAATAGTGATAACATCTTCTACATCGTTGTCGTGGGTTCTATGCGCTAAATAGAATAAATTATAACTCCTCTCTAGAACAAGGCTGTCAAACTCGTGGCCAACAATGAATAGCTTTGCGGTCCAGCAAACATGACATTATGTAATAATATTTATGATAAAAAAAATTCGTACCTTAATTTTTAAAAATCCTAATTATATATAATTATTAATAACGAGCCTCAACATTCACCAACGACCGATTTGCTAGTCGTATTACATCGACACACCATTTTCCCCACCAATAGCAGCGAATATTTTAGCAGCCGATAATAAAATAATCGGGATCCATTGCTGCTTAGATTTGACGATAAAATTAAGTGAAGATGGGAAGTTTTAATTTTAGAAATATTTGTCTGTTTGATTTTAAAACACTCTAAAATTGGCATATAAAATTATTTCCATATTTAGAAGTACTTATCGATGCCAGCAATTATTTTCACTTGTCAAAAGAAATATCTCTTGTCAGATCCAAAATTACAGACATCCACTCTGGATAAGTTTTCAAATTACGTACTGCAGACAAGATACCCCCAAAGTAGGAAATATGGTAGCAAAAGGGAAATGCCAAGGGTCAGAAAGAAAACACTAATTTTCCAGCTGCCTTTGTTCTTTTTTCATATTATGTTTTCGAAATAAATCTTTGCTTCTATAAAAATCTGAAAGTTTTTTTTTTCGGCCCGCATAATCTTAGACCTGGTTTATTTGACCCGTGATAGCATTTGAGTTTGACACTCTTGCTCTAGCGTGTCCCATTCAGAAGCTGATTACTTGCTTATTCTAAACGTAACATAAGCAGCATCTTAAAATAAAAGTTTCTACTTCTTTTAAAGTGCAAAGCATTATTTTCCTACATATATAAGAAGATTAAAAGAGAGCTTATGTATTTATTCAGAGAAATCACTATATTAGTTTATATTAATCATTACATTCTATGAGAAAATAATAATTATTCGAAACTTAGACTTAGTAAAAATGTTTCCATGCAAAAAAAAAGATACAAATCATGAATAAGTATTCATACTTTATAAAAAATAACTTAGCTTCAGAAATATAATTTCATGATGCAATAAATTTAACTTTGAACTGGATATTTATAAGTAAAACTTCCCTACTTTTTACATATTGCAACAGAAATTTAAATCTAGATAAATAAACGAGGAATTTGACACACACAAAGAAAAATATCCATATGCTAATTGTAACTTTATCATACGATATGTAATATAGAGTTCGGTTCCACTTCATTTCATACATGTCAAGTGCGAAACGTTGATTTAATTTTGGAATTCCTTGTGCATCTTACTTGTGCTTGTGCAGCAAAATTCACAACAATCGAACAGCCGAAGTACATTATAATTAACTGTAATGACCTGCAAATAAGTTATAACAAAAGATTTAGTGCACGGTTTGAAGCATAATCATAAATTAAATATGCGGAACGGCACAATTGTGCTTATAATTTCATTGAAAAAATGAGAGTAGTACTATAATATCTACTTGTAGTTGGAAAGAATGTGATTATATTCCAAAATTTTATATTTTTACAGATGAGTCGAAATTCAATTTCAGTAGATTAGATGGAAGAATAGCATTTCAGAAAAAATCAAATCGACCGATAAATTGTAAAATTATTTTTCAATTAACTTAATTATTCTAAATCAGAACAAAGGAATTAATCAGCCATAACCTCCTAATGATTAGGGCAAACTGCATGGAATGAGGTGAAATGGTAACCAATTGCGGGTGAACGAATCTTCGGTATTATTATTGCTGATCCTCAGTCTTTTTATTCGTTTTCTAATTGACTCTTCTACCGACAATTTCTTTTTCATTGCGTATTTCGATTAGATGCCCGACAGAACAGAGAAAGTATATATATAAAATACCTTTCTAAATAACAATACTACAACTAATTCCTGTGTAAATTTTTTCATTGATTGATATATCAACCTATTGAAGATAGGGCGTGATATGATCGAAACTGCCCCAGTTACAAGTATTAGGTAATATCTCTCCCAAATAAGATGCTCCAACATAACAACGAAGCGAGAAAATATTTACATAAAATATCTTTTTAACTAACATTACCACAGCCAATTCCTGTGTAAAAAAATTTTCATTGATCCATATACCGACCTACCGTAGATGGGGCATGACAAGTTCGAATTGCTCCATCTTCACTGGAGACACTACCTTATACAACTATAAGATAACATCTTCCACCCTTTTTTTAACTGTATTATTGGTATGAAAGTGAGCATGAATGAACTTTGAATGGAAGAATGAGTGAGATATCAATCGAGACAATTTTTTACCATGACTAACTATTCCCTTTCCCGTTAATAAAATTTTCCTTTCACTTACCCAAACTATTTAGGTCTAGTCTGTGTCAAATGCTAAAATTAATTTAGTCTTTGAGATTTTGGACTACAGAGACTATGCGTTCCGATCAATGCCGACCCCCTCTATCACTGATGTTGATCCATATATTAGTTTTTACCAGTGGCGAATCCAGGGGGCTATGAGGCTGCACCCCCACACACACACACACGAGCTAGACCAGAATTCTTTATTTTATTTAAAATCACTACAGCTTTTTTTTTCTTAATCTCTCTTTAAGAAAAGTGACAACATTTCTTCCTGGCTTTTGACAGCTCGAAAATTTTCCCACTTTGGTAGTCATTCCACTCGCATTTGTAGCGTTGACGCGGTCAAAAACATGTTTTTGATAGTTATTTCATTATGTTTTTTATTAAATTATCGAAAGTATTGTAATGTTCTTTTTGATTCTTATTATCAGGTGAGTAAAGTCTGTAAAGTTAAAGTGCTTTGGTATAAGCCATAAGGTTTGACATTCGTCACGATGATACAAAAATTTTTATACCTCAAGCCCCCCCCCCCACATTAAATCCTAAATTCGCCACTGGTTTTTTTACAGTCGACTTGGTTTTTTTATCTATAATTTTCTATTTGTTGAAGGGTTTAGTGTTGTAGATGGATTTTAGTACATACGATGTTCATTCATTTTATTCATGTGAAAAAGAAGCCGATTCGCAATAGATTAATCAGAGCAAATTATCATTCAAATACAGTTCCTTTTCAAAAACATTTCTGTGGCTCTCCAGTCTGGAGTCATAATCTCCAGGATTTATGCAAATGGCCTTTTAAAGTAGTGTTCATCTAATTTATTTTTCCCCGACATCCCATACATATCTGAAATAATCTCATTTCAAATGCAATAAAGATCTTCGTCATAGTCACAATTAAACTCTAAGTGGGGGGCGGGCGGGGCGCGTGCGTGTAATAATCTTTTCGTAAAATAAAAAAAAAACTTCTTGTATTGTCTTTGTGAAAGTCAGAGAAAAAGTTTGTGAGTGTTATGACTTGCAGCAAAACTGCTTTACAGGATAATTTCTTTATAATTTTTTGATAAGACCATATTGTGTCACAGCAGCTCTTTGAGTCAAGTATTTGGTTTCTCACTATAAAAAAACATGCGTGTTTATAGAGGTAATTCAAACTTTTTTTTTCTTTTTTTTTATGGAGTGCGTTTCCTTCTATAAAGCAATCACTTTGAATTTCGGAATGTATATTGAAACAGTATTCATGTCTCTTGTTTACATTTTCATCAAAAATTTTAGTATTAATTTTATAAACAGTCCAAAATATTTTCACTCTATCTAGAAAGTTAATTGTTCATATTGCAAAAAAATAATAATCATTTTAAAAAGCAATTCTGTAAAATAACACAACTCAAAAAAATTATGGTTTACCAACAATATGATTTGAATACAGCGTATCTGTAACTTCTTACGCCCAGGGCGAAGTTGCAACATGCCGCCCTTCCTTTACAAGTTACTGTCCTACCGCCACGAGAAAAAACCCAGACACCAAACATGCCGGTAGCGGTCATTATGGAAACGGGATATTCCACTGCATTTGGGGGTGAAGGAAAGGGTTTTATTTTATTTGGCGCAGACAGAACAGGCGGAAGTCTCAATTCCCTTTGTACTTCGGTCGAAAATGAATTCCGTGCCTAACGAAGAGCACTTAATTTGCCAAATGTTGCGGTTGATTTTATACCTGTTTCCCTCCTTTCTTCGACTCGTCTACTTGAGGCATCCCTGTTCAGGGTTTTTCTCGTGGCGGTAGGACAGTATATATGGCACGTAAATCTCAAAACATACATACTCAAAGCATACATTTGGCACATAACTCTCAAAAAAAAATCTAGAAAAAATATTTTATTAGAAATTCGTTCTTTAAATCCCTAGATCTCTGCATCTAGATAGTGAAATTGCGCGTCCATCATCAGTCTTTTCTTCAGATATCGGCAATTTACAGACAAAAGGCGGAAAATAAGGATTAATTGCATGATTTATTTATTTATCTACACAACAGGAATGGCGCTAGAGTTTGCCCGACGGGGGGGGCGATTTGCCCGACAGGGGGGACGAGTGTAATGAAATTGGTCTCAAATTTTCTCCAGATTATTATTTATCAGCTACACTTGTACAAAAATTTTCCCCGACGGGGGTGCACAGCATCCCCGACAGGGGGGCCCCGGTCCCCCCTCTGGCGCCTCCCCTGCTACACAATGATTGAGTTAGTGCCGCTGCTCTTCTAGGTTATAAAATTGTTTTTCTGCATGACATATATTTCTGCCCCTTTCGAAGTGCAACTTCCCTCTAGCTACGCTTCTGCTTGAACATCTAAAATATATCAAACTGAAGTCTTAATCCTTTTTCACATTATTATTTATTCTATCTTACCTCTTATTATTCTTAGTAAATATCCAAATCAATCATACGTAAATTTGTATCCAAGATGCTAATTTTTACTTTCTCGTATACAAATATCCAAAGGGAAAGTATTGAAGTTGCTTAAAAAAATCCAACCTTAAGACATTGATGAATATCTACGTCTTAGACATCCCTGAGTCCGAAAATCCATGTCAAAAATGCAACGAGCTAGACGGATGAATGGTATGCAGTGAAATCCATCTACTCGAAGTCTGTCTTTCTATATGCATATGACCCCAATAACTTAACAAAGCAACGAACTAGACAGATAAAATTTGGCACAAGGCATTATTACTAAAATTGTAGAACGGTAATAAATTTTGGGGCAAATCCGTCAAAGGGATACTGTGTGTCGATCTATCTATTCGTGTGTATCTGAAGACTGTAACTCAAAAACGCAACGAACTAGATAGATAAAATTTTTCACATAGCATTATTACTAAAACTGTAGATCGGTAATAAATTTTGGGGCAAATCCGTCAACGGGTCGACTGTCTGTCTATTCGTGCGTATGTGAACTCGATAACTCAAAAAATGCAACAAGCAAGGTGGGAGAATTTGAATATGTGATTTTCACACCAAAGCTGTCATTGTGTTTAATTTTGGACTAAATCCCTCAACGAGCAGACTGTCTGTTTGTTAGTCTGTCCCTGTATATGTGAATACAACAGCTCAACAACAAAACAAGCAGGAAAAATGAAATTTGGTATGGGATCTTGGCACCATAACTGCAGATCTTTATCAAATTTTGAACTCCATCAGTCAACGAGAAGAGGTTCAAAATGAATGTTCCATTCTCTCCATTATACAGTAAAACTTCGATTAACCGTCAGCTTCTTGTTATCCGTCATCGTCTAAAAAGTTCTAATCCGGCATTTCTGTACAGTGCCACTCTCATATTGAAGCTAATATTGATCGTTTTGTAAAATTAAATACAACATGTATGCATTATCCACTTTTAAAGTATTTTATTTTCATTTTCGTCCCAAGCCAGGAGTGAAATCCCCGTTACTGTACATATGTGTTCTGTTATCCGTCTACTCGGTTATTCGTCACAACCCTGGATGGTGAGGGTTGATTGAAGTTTTACTGTACTACCAAGCTATGCACAGAACGCGCCATAATATGCAAGTATATGAGAAAGTTGAGGGTAAGCCACTCTCGTTGAGTTTTACTAATACTTATTGGTGCTAAAATGCCAGATGATATTAGTTAACATTGATTTCCTCTTTAATCTTTTCACTAACAAGACTTTTCATATCATCGACTCAAGAGTAAGTGAGAAAATATTTGCACTTACTTTCTCATCACTGCGTTCGGACTTCTTCGAAGTATCCATTTCTCAAATATCGCACAATAACATGAAACACCCCCTAACTTATTCTAATATCATTTTTTTTTCAATTAATGAATATTCTAAGATGTGTAGTACCCGTACTATGCAAAAAAAGTTTCGAAAACCGAAACCGAGGAGCAAAAACTACAAGCGTTCTAACCTAATTCAGGTGAGAGCGCTAATGAAACCTTTTATGCATTCTGTAATTTTTTTTTCTCCCTCTCCCCTCCAATCTCTGTTAGATGCTTTTAATGCAAAGGAAGCGACAAAAATAATAACCATGAAAAGAACAGGTTTCGTACTATAAAAGTTAGTGTACCGAAAGCAAAACTTCCGAATGAAACTTTAGGTAGGGGCCGACACGGATGGCTGACTGCACATTCTATGAATGAATCACGTATTTTTATGTCCGGTGACAATGCGATGCCCTAACCCACTGCAGGCTCTGTGTTATTAAGTAACACTGAGGAGGTTTTATTGCAGTGATTATGTTTCCTACCAAAAGCGGTATATTCTTTTTTTTTTCTTTTATCGCTCTGTTTCTGCAAAAGTACATTGAATAAATGGCATGGCAAGCGGAGAATGTTCTTCCTGTCCCACAATTTTTGACAATTTTTTAGTTATAATTCATATTAAAAGGGGACCTTTTAAGCTTACTTTTAGCATGTCAAAACATATGGCGATCTCATCGATAAATATTAAGTCACATGTTAAAATAATATTATTTCTCCATTCATTTCTCAGTTCTTATATAAGAACTTGGAACTTAATCATTTGTAGTCATCTCTTTTTCTGAAAATTAATTTAAAAAGCTACGAATTTATTACAAGGTCAACATGAATATGGGGGTTTGCAGAATGTCAGTTGTTCTTCAGTAAATCAGACATGCTGATCATAAAAATGACATTTTTTTTTTTCTATCACCCACAGGTTTTTCACAAATCGAAAAGGGAATGGGGGATATGCTATTTAACAAAATTAATATGAAATATTATCGAATAAAATGCATTGTTATTTGAAATTAAAATCAATTTCTGAGTAAAAGGACTGTAATAAATATAAAACACAATATTACACTAATAGCAGTACAATTATAAAATAAAACTGTACTTGTGAGCAAGCCCAGAAACAAATGTTGAAGCACAAAATTTACACAAATTGAGTTGAGCAATTTAGTACCCAATTTAAATCTTTCAAAAGAAAATGCCCAAGTTTTAGGATCACAACTTAAAAATAAAAATTTAGTTGCTACAGGAGTAAACATATGGGTACAGAAAACGAGAAAAAGAATTTACCAGGTATTTTCCTCAAGAAGAATCACTTGTGCACTGTATACAGTGATGTGGGGTGGATAAATATCTAGTGGGTAGGTAAATATTTTTTCGGTATATACCCGGATATTTACCCAAGGCCGCGGTAAATACCCATAAACTGGTATTTTTCGAAAAAAAAATTCAAATGCTGATTCACAATGAAACATACAGAATTCCTCCCAAAAAAGTATTTGCAAAAAAAAAAAAGTATTTGTGATTGGTCATTCAAAATTAAACTAAAAATTTATAAATACCCAAAACTGGGTGTTATGCAAAAAAAAGTATTTGAGAATGGTGTGATTCAAAATGAAGCATTAAATTTATAAATACCCTTACACTGAATATTTTGCGGAAAAAAAATGCATTTGTGAATGGTGGTTCAAAATAAAGCATATAAAATTTATAAATACCTCCAAACTGGATATTTTGCAAAAAAATGCCTCTCTGAATGTTGATTCAAAATGAAACATAAAAATTATAAATATTCCCAAACTGGGTATTTTTCAAAAAAAAAAGTATTTGTGAGTGATGATTCAAAATGAAATTTAAAAAATAAATATGTATCCCTAAATTGGGCATTTTGTAAAAAATAAAAAAAGCATTGGCGAATGGCGATTCAAAATCAAACATATAAAATTTATATACATAATATATAATTATAAATTTTTTAAATTAAAGTTTTGACTAAAGTATATGAACAAAAACCAATTGCTATCAGGATTCAGAATAAAGTATTCTAAAACTTAAACGGGATCGGGGGATAATTTAGTTTTTACGGTTTGAAACTTTGACACTTACAATAGAATAATTATTTTTAACACCGGTTATGTCATACTAGCCGTCTTCGGCGACCAGCTTGTTCGCCGGGAATATAATTTCAACTGACTCTCTTATGCATACTTTGATATTCACGGTTCCCTTAACAAAGTAATTTTAAACTTCAAATTGCGATAGAGATTTAGCCCGCGTTCTTTACGTAGCTTTGCACTTGTTGTGTTCTGTGTCTATATGAAAGTCCCTAAAGGGTCAAGTAACATGTAATTGTACGTAATCGACGCGAATTTTAATTTAACAAATTTATTTCAACATCGAAATACCGCAGCACGTTAATTGGCTTAAAACATGCTGATAAAATAAATTTAAACATAGCAACCATAATCGTTCAGTTTACTGGATTATTTCTTTATATACTTACTATCGCGAGGACTTTCTTTGCAGATTTCACAGAAAAATTGAACAAATAAAAAAAGAAAATCCGATAGAATATTATATTAGCTTTCAACAATGGAAGAAAAACACGCAATTAAGTATTTTTTAAAACAATGAAAACGGTTTGAATTTCATTGTAACAATGAATGTCAAAAAATATTTTTTTAAATTTATTAAGATTGGAGAAAATAATTGAAAGAAAACTTAATTGATATCATTGAAAGTAGAAGTTTTTAGATTTTCAGATGGTGTAAAAATAATTTTTGTGCTGTAATATTTTCGGAAGTTATTAAGGAAAAACTCCAAAATGTCGCTTAATTTTAATTAATTAAAATTCTAATTAAAATTTCAAGAGAAACCGGTTTCGAGGTACACATTCCCACCGTCCAAAGTATGTTTGTGCCAAATTTCGTTGCTCTCTACCTAGCGGTCTGTCCTGTAGAGCGCCAAAACACACACATTCTCCTTTATTATTAGTAGAGACAGACAGCGACAGTGAATCTTGTGATCCATAATTTACTCATATTGCCATGCAGGAAGTCAAACATTCTTGTTTTGATTTAATGAATAGTTAGTCATTTACTTCACGTGTATTAATATTACTGTAAATGTTACGTTAAAAAGGGTTTTTTTTTTTTAAAAAAAAAGGGGGGGAGTTACCTTCTTGGAGTTTTTAATGTTAGGAAGGATAAAAGTATCCAATGTAAGTACTGTAATCTTGAGTACAAACTTGCCAATGTAAGCAAAATGGAGAAAAACACACAAAAAAAAATGTTTCAAAGTCATGGTGGATTGAAAAAGGTTTTGAAAGGGATAAAATAGCTAATGAATTTTCTTTTAATCAGATTCCAACCATGACACTTACATCAAATTTAGAGTTTTAAGAACATTTAAGTATCCGTCTAACCAGGAAACCGTGTGCGAGTGCGTATCTACTATACTGTCAAATAATACAACAGATTCAGCAACAAAAAAAATCGCATTTCTTGTTGCTGAAATCTTGTTACAAAAATAACTCACCTCTGTTGAAAGTAATATGAGTGAATTTTACTTTCAGAATAATTCACTTTTAAAAACTATTAGAACTGAAACATCTCCTAATTTATCAGCAGTGTCTGGTACTTAGACAAATTAATCCAAAAGGAATTATAAACAATTGTATCTTTCATTTTAGTTTCTATTATCAGCTCTTTATCATTTTAAAACCAAACTTAACATTTTCTTTTTTTTTAAATTTAATTGAGTTTTAAAAAGGATTGATATTTAAGCCACGAATTTTATGTAAGATCCATGATATAGTATTGCGTTTTTAGCATGCATAGTTATTGCATGATATAGTTTTGCGATTCATTTTTCTAGTTTTTATTGAATTTAAAAGATTCACGTATTACTAGTTTTCTTTTTTTTTACCTAACCTTATGCTCAATATATATTCTATACATATTTATATTATATAGAGATATCATATTTCACAGTAGTGCCTGTGGTGAGTAAGTGAATAGGAGAATTCAGTAAAAATATAAATACCTGTAAGTATTCTTAAAAAATAAATACCTGGGCATTTACACTCAGTCTGTATAGATATTCCTGCCTTAATACTATCTTCCACACACAATTGGATCCATGATCTATCTCAGTGAGATTAAAAATTCCCTAACAAAAAGAAGCTAGAGGACTCTTTTGCCGATATGGTATTCTTGTTCAATTCAGAATATTCAGTATTTTGAAGAATTCAAAAGAAAACCTTGATTTTCTCCTCATTAAATAAAATATCAAGAATTTAAAAGTGCAAAATTTGTGGAAATCAAATTTAACCATTCTTATTGCAGCAATGGTAGTCATATACAATAAAATGTCTCATCTTTAAATGAGTGCGGATAATATTAATATATTTAAAGAAAAAGTCTTTTGGTATGTTTTGTCATGTTCCCACATCTCCTCCGAAATTACTGAATCGCTTCTCAACCAAACTCTGTACACTTTTATTTACAAGAGGAACATTATTGTCAACTTTTCGAAGGCCAAAGTTAATTAAACAGTCAAGAATAGGAAATGGACCGCAACCGTTTTTCCGCTAAATTGGAGCAAATTATTTCAAAAATATTTCTATACCATCTTAAAAGTTCAAAATTCTTACCTTTTCACGATACTGTTTACATCTGTATATTTTCCCCAATTTTGTTAATTTTCAAAGTTTAATAAATATTAATTATGCAGACGATTTTTAAAATGACACAAATTTATAGCTACCCCGTTGTTAGGCAACGGTTAGACTTGAACTAATTTACCTTTATGTCTGAAATTTTTGCTTATTTTTATGAATATATTTTATATAAGAATAGAGAGATCACTCGTCAACTTTAAAAAAAGTCCTGCAAATCTTATTAAAATTTTGCTAATTGGAAATAAGCAAGATTTTGAAATTTTCCTTTGATATTTTTAGGTAATATGTATATTATGCTTTCCAAACTATTTTGCTGTCATATTTTAAAAAAAAATTAGCTTCTTTCATGACACAAGTTTCATTTCCTCTTTCAATTTGTTGATTAATTTTAATAATTTTTCAAAATTAAATTGTGTATAAATTTACAATTTATAACACCTTTTTTTTTATTGATAGCATCATATAAGAACTCTTAAGGATCACATTATAGACCCTTGGATGAAGACGAATTTCATTATTTTTTTTTTTATTCATATTTATTTTAACGCTTTTTCTACTTAGAAAAATTTTTACTATGCATTGTCCCAAACACTGTTAAATTTTTTTCTTATACTGCAAGATTGAACAAAATTTAGCAATGTATGCAATAAATATTAATAACTTATGGAGAAAATTATTTCATGTTTTAAAAAATCGTTTGGTTCAAAGCCGAAATTACTTTAATAAAAAAACGTTTCGATGATAAAGAATTTTAAAGAATTACACAAAAATAGTTTTAGATCAAAATATAAGACATGAAGTATTTTAATCCCATAAACGCCGGCATAACAGCTAGTATATCAATAAACCAATACTGATAAGGAAAAGAATGGTTCTAAGGATAAAATTAAATTTAGGATCATTCGAATTATGTGATCCTAAATTGTGTGTACAAAACTAATGGAACTAAAACAAAGTTCTCTTACCACCCAAGAAATAAATAAAAAATTAGGGCTTAAAGCTTTCTGGATAAAATGGTGATTGCTTTCGATATTCAACTGATATTTTCATATTTTCAGTAAAATCAAAAGGTAAAAGTTCGGTTCGGTACAGATATAAGCATTTGTTAATGAAGGATAAAATGAGAGTGAATGAAATCGACTTCAAGAAAAAAAAGCATAAGGTTTTAAAGAGCCACCAGAAATAGGAAATTACAAGGATCCTAAATTATGCAATGACTGCAGAAAAATGCTACGAAACTTTGAAGGAATGGGTTGTACCATGAGCAAAAATTAATTTTTTAGCTCCCAACTTATATATTTTCCTGAAAATCTTGATGTACTGAGTGAGAAAGTGGGGGCGAGATATTCCAATTACAGATAAATAAATTGAAAACAATAATAAGACACTGGGATTGAATATGTTGATGAAACAATGAACCATTTTCGAAATATAAAGGAGATAAGTACTCTTGAAGAAATAGTAAAATGTTTGTTCAATTTTTTTTATATTTGTCTTTAGAATATATATACATTCGAGTATTTGATTTTGGTAAGCAAATTTTAGTAAAACGATGAATATATTAAAATGTATATATGAGAAATTTAAAATGACTAAATTCGAATTTTAATTCGCAGTTGTAAAAAAAAAAAAAAAAATCCTTACATGATACAGAAAAAAGAGCAATACGTAACTGAACGAAGCATAACA
>BGPR01000833.1:309915-392169 GCA_013235015.1 Araneus ventricosus | reverse complement strand
ACTAAATATAATGATTTTATTCTTTTTTCTTTGGCACAATTGACAAATCTGGGTGGCCCACTTTTGGTATGCCCACTACTGGTACATCAAATGTTAGCTATGCCCACTTCTGGTGCATAGGAGTGATATAAGTTTTTAATTTTTTAAAAATTATATTACAATTATTTTGATATTTCAGGTGATTATTATTTTAGATAAAAGTTTGAACAACCATAAAAAAATACAGATTAGCGAAACTTCTCAAAAGTTTAGATGATAATTGAGGAAATACCCTTAAGTGGCCCACTACTGGAGCATTTACCTTACCTTTTAAAATAATTTCTGCATGGATATGTTATACTGACTAGTGTTACATAAAATATAAGGATAAAAGGTTTAATCAGAGATTATTTAAGAGTATTTTGTCACATTATAGCTTGTTAAAATCTTTAAAAAGTTATGTTCGTCACAATGGAATGACCCATGATGCATCACAACTAACAAAACTTAAATATTGCATTTCAGATAACTCTCACTCAATTCATCCATCACTCATCGGTAGAATGATTAACCCTGAATATGGTCGCAAAAGTCCGACCATGGCCCCATGTGAACCCATGGGTGCCAAATTGGGTGAAAAAATTGAGGCGGCAAAAAAGAATCTCAAGGACCCAGGAGTATAGAGGTAGACAATAAAATTTTTAAAAAATTACTTCATTTCCTGTAGACTATTGCTTTTTTGTCATTCCTAGTTTCAGGCAGCCAAAATGAAATAAAAATTTAATCCTTCCCTAAAAAAGTAGGGGGCGAATGATCCTCTTCGCCCCACCACTGGTGTGAATTATGACTGGGCAGCATTTCTCCCTAGTTCGTAACTCGTCACCAACACTCCCCCTCTAGCGCTATAAACAGAACCATGACCTTGAGGAACCGTGAGCAATGTCGTTTCTTTGTCTCGCTGTGTTTGAAGACATTTTTAAAAATTAATTAAAATTAAACTGAACATTGCATGGAAATTAAATTGGTGTCATTAAAAAGCTAATTTTTTAAACTTTAAGATGAAATTAAAATGATTTTTGTGCGACAATACGCTCTGACGTTATTGCGGAAAAATGTTAAAATTAAAGGTAATTTTTAATTTTAAAAATTCCTAATTATAATTTCGGATAGTTCTTTCTTAGTGAGAAACTATTACCCAAAAAGCAACCACCTGCCCATTTCAAGTTTCTAGTCCTAATGGTATGGTATTTGTCTTTTATATATATAGACGAGATAATGTCCCGTCACAAACTTCAAGACTCTTTCCTCTACTGTTAAGCTGGCTTCCTGCCATAAGTTCTGAACTGTGCAAAATCTAATATCAAATTTGATGAGTTATCACTTCAGGAAATTCCAGTTTGGCAGCAGTACTGTACTCTTAAGCCAACCAAAATTTTAATAAAAAATTACCTATTACAAAAAAATTTTAAATTTTAATAAAAAATTACAATATACAAAAATTTGAAAGCGTTTTCATGCCTCATAATTTTAAAATGGCAGGAAAGCATGAGATTCAATGCTTGAAGAAAGGATGAAAATCATTTCAGTCTATCTCACACACAAAACAAACAAATTTGAATTCAAATATCTGTTGCCATGTCTTAAAAAAATATTACTTTGAAGCAGTTGCAATAAAATATTTCAGCAATGCAAGGAACACTAAGGTGAAAATTCTTCTTTGGAGTTAATTTCCCAAGGAAACAATTTATACAGGGTGGCCACCATTTTTGCTGTTTCAATTTCCCTGACTTTTTTCGGAGGTAGCCCATCAACCATAGAAAAAAATCACCTGCACATTGGCCATACTAAGTATTCATTCAAGTCAGTATGGTTTGAATAAAAAAGCAAAATGTTTAAAAAAAAACATTTATTTAAAATTTTTAAATAATAAACCATAAAATAACTAATACATCTTTACAATGAACAATTCTACTGTCCGAATTTTACAGGTTTTTCCGATTAAAAATATAAACTTAAAAAATCTTTAGGATGATCAAAATCTCAATAAAAATATACGTTGCAAAATAAAACATAAAAAGGCAGAAAAAAAAATGTAAGAAAACGATTTTTTACTGATATTTATAAATTAAAACACAGAAGCATAATATTCTGTCACTCGAATGAAATCGAATAGTTTTCAAAAGGATAAAAGCAACTTTTTATTCCAAGCAACTTCCTTCAATACAGCTCAAAATGGATAATATATAAAGAGAAATAAATAAAATAAAACATCAAAGACAAAAAAGAAAAAATAAAATTCTCAAAAATGGGGGGAAAACCTGAATTTACTATTTAAAATTAAATAAATAAAAATCTAAGTTGAATTTTTTTAAAAAAATTACTGTGGCGTCAGCTCACCTCTTGTGCTAATCCATCACTTTGCTAAATTTGATCTCATATGTCAAAGATCTGGGCGCGCTTAAAGAACGGAAAAAAAAAAAAAAAACCCTTGAACATGCATACATAATACTAAAAAAAATTGTTCTTTTATATGTATGGGTAATGGCTGTCCCATACTTTGAAGATCCCATAATTTATCAAAATGATCAGTAATCATAATGTTTCCCAACACTCACAGAAAAAAATATACACATAATAAACAAACAAAAAAAATTGCTGAAAGAAAATATCAGCACTAATTTCAAGTACTTCATAATTCAATGAACAGATCTCCAGAAATGGAAAAACAAATTCTGGTATAACTCCTAGTTGATATTAAATCATAAAAGCAGGGAGCCATAGTGTGGATGCTAACTTGTACACATATAAAGAGAAATTTACGATCTCGTAAGCTATCTGAATCTCTTGGACATATAGCCACATCCCGGTTCTTCTTTCACATCTGAGTGCGATTATACTATAGATTTTCATAACAAGAAGTATCATATAATTTAACTACCAAAAGGAACACGATTCTGTTCATATAGTCCAGTAAACGAAGGTTCAAAATGGGGGTGAAAAAACATTAACTCATATAGTTTTGAAAATTGCTTCACATGTTCATGAGGGGCTTATTATGAACATACTGAAAGTCCCCGTTCCTGGAGGGTGAGTTAGCGGCGCCATCTTGGATTTCATCCCTCCTTTTTAGTTTTCCCTGAATATCTCGAAAAATATTCAGTTTTCAAATTACAATTGATTAAACAAATTAAAGAGCATAAAATTCCCTACAAACTATACTTTTATTTTTCTTCCAGCTTTAATTGTTTCTCAGATAATGGGTCTCAAAAGTTGCCGCCATCTTTGATTTCATCTCCCTTTTTTAGTTTCTCTTGAATATCTCAAAATCTATTCAATTTTCAAATTACATGCAATCAGCAAATTAAAGAGCGTAAAATTCCCTACAAACACTTGCTTTTATTTTAGTTTTAGCCTTAATAGTTTCCGAGATAATGGATTTAAAAATTTGCCATCAACTTGGATTTTATCCCCCTTTTTTTAGTTTTTTTTTAATATCTCGAAAACTATTTGATTTTCAAATTGCATTAAATACAACAAATTAATGATCGTAAAATTCCCAACCAGTGCATGCTTTTATTTATTTTCTAGCTTTAATAGTTTCAGTGATATTTAAGAAAAACTGAAAGGGGGGTATAAAATCCAAGATGGCTGCAAATTTTGAAATCCATTACCTCGGAAACTATTAAAGCTAAAACAAAAATAAAAGCATGCGTTTGTAGGGAATTTTGCGTTCTTTAATTTGCTGACTACATGTTATTTAAAAACTGAATAGATTTTGAGATATTCAAGAGAAACTTAAAAAGGGACATGAAATCCAAGATGGCGACAACTTTTGAGACCCATTATCTGTGAATCTATTAAAGCTGGCAGAAAAATAAAAGTAAATATTTGAAAAGAATTTCACGCTTTTTAATCTCTTGGATCAATTAAGGTTTGAAAATTGGATGCTTTTCGAGTTATTCAGAAAAACTTAAAAAGGGGAATGAAATCCAAGATGGTGGCAACCTTTGAGACCCATTATCTGGAAAACAATAAAAGCTAGAAGAAAAATATAAGCATGCATTTGTAGGGAATTTTGCGCTCTTTAATTTGTTAAGATTTTGAGATATTCACGAGAAACTGAAAAAGGTAGATGAAATCCAAGATGGCGACAACTTTTGAGACCCATTATCTGCGAATCTATTAAAGCTGGCAGAAAAATAAAAGTATATATTTGAAAAGAATTTCACGCTTTTTAATCTGTTGGATCAATTAAGGTTTGAAAATTGGATACTTTTCGAGTTATTCAGAAAAACTAAAAAAGGGGAATGAAATCCAAGATGGTGGCAACCTTTGAGACCCATTATCTGGAAAACAATAGAAGCTGGAAGAAAAATATAAGCATGCATTTGTAGGGAATTTTATGCTCTTTAATTTGTTAAATCAATTGTAGTTTGAAAACTCAATAGTTTTCGAGATATTCTGCAAAAACTAAAAAAAGGGGGGGATGAAATCCAAGATGGCGCCATGAGCTTACCCCCCAGGACCGGGGACTTTTAGTATGTTTATCAGACGCCCCTAATGAACACATGTACCCATTTTCAAAACTATATGATTTAATGCTTTTTTTTCAAACCCTTCGTTGACTGGACTAATAGCCGAAATTTCGGTCCCTCGGAAATTTACATGTGCATGAACACGAATGGCATTCGTTTTTGACTGTCAGTAAATGACTGATTTTCATTGGTTGCCAACGGTGTTTCAATCTATTTATAAAAAAAGATCAGCGAATTGTCGCCTGCAATAAGAATTATCCATATAAAAAAATTCCAGGTTTAGAATCAATTTCCCTGACTTTTCCCTGTTTTTTCCTGGTCTCCCGAAATTCCCTGACTATTCCCGGTTTTCCGGTTGGATGGCCACCCTGTTATAGTATCACAAGCGTAACAATTGCAAAAGCGCGTGAATAAAAGATTTACTCAAATAAATGAGATTTGTTTGAATTTTATTTACAACAATAAAAACATTGTTGCAATTCATGTTTTTAAAACATTTTGAAACATTATTTAAAATTGAACAAAATGCATGGAAAATAAGATTGGTGTCATGAAAAGCTGATTTTTTTATCTTTGATATGATGTAAAAATGGTTTTTGTGCAATAATAGGTTTCAAAGTTATTCCAGAAAAATGTTAAAATTTAAAGTATTTTTTAATTAATTTAAATTCTAATTAAAATTTTGAAAAATCCTTTCTTAGTGAGCACCTACTACCCAAGAAGCAACCACCTGCCAAATTTCAAGTTTCTACACCTCTTGGTTTGGGAGATTTCGTGATGAGTGAGTCATGATATTTGCCTTTTATTTATAAAGATAAAAAAAAAAAAAGTTCTTAAATATATTTATAAATTTTTAAAATTTTCTGCAGTATTATACAGTGAAGATAATTTTTTAAAAAATTGTAACATTGTGGAAAAATTAGTTATAAAATAAGAAATTTAATTGCATGGATTATTCAATATTAGGGATCAGACATGAGTAACTTCAAGAATTCCTTTTCCATTCTCATACACAAAGTATTTAAAAGCAAGTATTGTAAATGTCAAAAGACTTGACCTTGAAATTTTGATCTCCAAGTTTTAGACCTCTCCTCATCTGAAATAACCAATTTTGGAATTATGTTTGTCTGTCAGTAAACTAGATAACTCAACAATGCAACAAGCTGGAGGCCAGAAAATTGGCACGTGGACCACACACAAATTGCAGATAACCATCAAACTTGGGATGAAATTTTAGGAAATATGTTTGTCAGCCCATCCATCCACAAATGAATGCAATAAATCAAAAACAGAATGAGCTCGATGAGTTTCAATACTACATTCAATATGTTGTTACAAAGTAATAAAGTCATTTCCCTGAGATGCTAGACTTGGCGACAAAGGGAATTTTCTAGAAGGACCTCGAACTTTCCACCTATTTCTACTGGTTTCATGAACTTTCTAGAGATTATGTAACGTCCTACGTAATGAAGTCACTTCCTGTTAAAAAGTATAAAGGCAAACTCTCAAGCCATGAAGAGTTCAGTTGAAATTTGACCTGCAAGCAAGCTGGTGAGTTAATGAGAAACCTTTGAGCGTTGTGTTGAGATTTATTGGTAGTCTCTGTTGTGAATTTTTACTAGTGCTGATTTAATACTTGTGCCATGTTTCTTTGCTTGGGAATATTTGTAAAATAAAGAGCTTTATTTTTTTAATCCTGCTTATTGGATTGCATTCACGTACACCCACAAAGCAATTTTGTTACAATATCAAATATTAAGACCAATTCTGCTAAAGTTTATATATGTACGCCTGTATGTCAGTGATATTTGAACATAATAATGAAACCAGCGGGAGTGGTCTCCCCTAAACTTTCGCATATACTTCGCCAAAAAGGTGCCGTTTCGCCTCCCCCCACATGGATAAAAAAAATTCGAACCTACTGTAACCCAGAATCCAATGACTATCAGAAGGTTTTTCATTGTAGAGTATAGTGATCGTAAAATATTTAGGTAAAGAATCAAATTCAAAGAGATGTGTACCGATTAAAATGCACCTATCACACACTGCTAGGTTCCACTCTTGCCGTCTCCAGGACAAAGTGACATAATTCGCTCAATAGCTTCAGAGTGTGCAGAGATTGCTACCAGTACGCATGTGCATGCAGAATTGGATTAGAAAAATTAATTATGTAATTTGAACGCTCCTTTTTTATCCGATTGACACAAATCTACAATTAAGATAAGACCACATACTAAATTTCATTTATAAAGGTAATTTTGTTAAGAAGTTATTGCGATTAAAAATATGCGATTATACAGACCGACAGACAATCAACCCTTCAACGAATTTGGCCCAAAATTTGATACGGACCTACATTCCTGATGATAAAACTGTATACCAAATTTTATCCATCTAGCTATTCAAGTTTTTGAGTTATAGAGTTCACATGAAAGCGAACAGACAGACTTCCTGCAGACTAGTGTTCCTTAAACATCGATAGACTATCGAAGCCAAGTCGATAGTATCGGGTTTTTACAACTACCGACTGAAACAATCAATAATATCAACTTTCTTAAAACTATTGATAGTTTTCTCTCAACCAATACTATCGATAAGCGCATTTTCAGTCAATAGTTTTAAAACTATCGATAGTTGGGAAAACTATTAACTGCAGTATTGATAGATGAACTATCGATGTTTAAGGAACACTACTGTAGACGGATTTTGTCCAAAATTTGATAGAAACCTACAAATTATGTGTAAAGATCACATACCAAATTTCATCCCTGTATCTCTAATAGCTTTTGAGTTATCATGATTACAGATAGACATAATTCTAAAACTTGGAGATTCGTCAAAATCTCAAGTTCGAATTTTTTAATGATTACAATACTTTCTCTTTGTATACAAGAAAGTAGAAATGCAACAAGCTACATAAATGGAATTCAGTACATGGCCTTGACACCAAAATTGTACATTCGTGTGAATTTCCAGATGCAATTGATCAAGTTGAGGTGCTACAAAATGAGTATAATATCGATTTTCTTCACTATGCTATGAAATATAACACTAAACACCACATATTGTAATAAAAGTGAAAAGCAGGATAAGAACATTGCTATTAGTTTTTAGATGGATTTAGTTAAATTCTTACTAGACAATATAATAGACATACTAGACAAAAATAATAAAACTACAAATTTAATTTCTTTTGTGCTTTTTCAATGTATTGAAAGCTTACTAAAATATTTATAATTATACACTGAATAAAAAGCTTCAATAAAATATCCCTAACAGTGGTCAATTTTCACTTTATAACACAACACTTTTTATAGGTAGATGGTCAGCCACAAACTCAAACACTTTCCTCAATTAATTTTTTTGTAATCATCATTCACTTCGATAATTATCGATAAATCTCTCTCAGTTCTTGGTAACTTAAAAAAATGGTAAACCTTTACTCTACAGTGCCCACTTGCTTCTCGACAATTTTTCTTGGCGCAATTTCATTTGCTGCCACCAAATACTGCTTTGGATGCGCAGTGCGCTTTTCATTGCTCTACTGCGAATGCTTCATTTGAAAAGGAGATATTGAACATGCAATGCACATGAAACAGATCAACGAAACAAACCGAATTGTAATATCGCACCATGCACAAAACACCAATGAAAAGATCAATTTCCGAGCATGCGCACATCTCACTCGTTAAAATCATCATTGTGCAACCAAAACAAATGTTCTCTCATCTCCATTCTTGGCGGCAAAGAGTTGGCGACCCTAACAGGAATGAAGTAAGTGGGCACTGTAGAGTAAATTTTTAAGTTACAAGTATAAATACAATATATTAAAAATATATTGTATTATATATTACAATAATAATAATAAAAAGTAATAGAAGCTTTTATTATTTATTGTTTAATAAATAATAAAAGTAATATTACTATTTACTGTAATTATAGTATTAATATAAAATACAATATATTTTTATTCTATTGTAATAATAACACAAAAATTATTGCATTACTATAATAATAATAATTTTATTATTTATTGTTTAATAAATAATAAAAACTTCTCTTAAGACTTTTTAATTCTCAAGATAAAATATTCTTCAAATTTTAGAGATTTGATCAAATACGAATAAGTTCAGCTTATTGAATTTAAAAGCTTATTTTTCAGAGCTTAAAGCTGTTAGATCATAATAATTGGGCACTTATAAGTTTAACTATAGACTACAAGCACAATTACTCTTTTTAAATGACTTTGTTGCATTTTCAAAAAATATTTTTTAAGAATTTTTAACAGGGAAATAAACATTAGAAAAATACAGAAAAAGAGCTTTAATAGTTAACTAAAAGTTTACTTAAATAATTCAAGTACTAACCTTGAGGTTGCCTTTGCTGCCCACCAGGTTGTCTTGGCTCTCCCTGAGGTTGCCTTTGCTGTCCACCAGGTTGTCTTGGCCCGCCTTGAGGCTGCCCACCAGGTTGCCTAGGCTCTCCCTGATCTTGCCTTGGCCCACCTCGTCCTAAATAAATTCCCATTTAAAAAAATTTTATTTCATATAATAACGCCTTATACTTAAACGTGAACACAAGAAAAAACATATTTTACTAACTTTAAAACAATACTTAAATTCATATTTGGTGTTTATGTTAATTTTTTGAAACTGGCTTCTTAATAATAATCATAATTTTTTTTACATTTCTCCGGGAAAGGATTTTTTTAAAAGTTATTATATAATTGCTTAATAAATACTTAAATTGTTAAGTATTTACAAAATATAAACATAGGAAAACAAGTTGCAGAAAAATATAGATCAGTGTTTTCTGAGGTGATAATGGATTTTTTTTTAACATTTATTTATTTGCCATTACAAAGGAAAAAAATCTCCTTTTGACTATTACCGGGATACAATGCATTGCAAAGAAGAATTACTCATAAAAAATGTTTAAGCTCAGCAACAAACTTTCACACCTAAACATCACATAGGCTACACCAAAACAAAATGACTAGATTTTCTAATCTCAAATTGAGGGCATTCTGTATGGTGATGAGAGATAGAATGTACAGTTTAAAACATTAACAATAAAATAGTTTTTAAAGATAGGAAGGGACTTTTTTTAAAAGCAATGAGAAAATAAATTTCCATAAAATTTGGGGCGAAAATAGATGACATGTTGAACTATTTAAATTCATATTATCAATACATACTAGGCATTTAGTAATATGCAATATCAATATTTAATATTCAGATTGAATTAGAAAGAATATGGCTATTCGTTATTTAATAATAACTTACACAAAACGATATCAATACAAAGTAGAATTATACAACATACCTCGTCCTCTACCTTTTGGTGGCATTTTATTGCATCAGTTAACAAATCTAAATAATGAAACAGATACAAAATCAAATGAATAACTTGAATTATTACTATTAACCATATCAATAAAAAATAGGACAATCATAAAACAATAGTTACGACAAAAGAAGAAAAAAATAGCAAAAAAAGTTTCATTTCCAATACTAAATTATAGTTTTATACATAAAAATACATACTGCTAATTTCAGTCAAATAAAATCATGATTAGCTACAATTTTAGTTTTAAAATATTATTTTAAAATGAATAATGTTTTGGGACATTTTAACCCTCTGAGCGCCCAATTATTTTGAACTTTTAGCTATCAGGTTAGAAAACTTAGCTTTTAAAGTAAATGAATCAATCTTTTATGTATTTGGTACTTTTCCGTTAGCCAGGCGCAAGCGTAAAATCGCCAAATAATGTAGAATTCCGCCAAATTTCTTACAACCATTCTCTTGGCGACTTGGCTCGCATTTGGTTCACAATTGGCGACATTTGCACTCGGCTAACGGAAAAGTACCATGTATTTAATTATATCTCTGAAATCTTAAAAATACTTTATTCATGATTGTTTAAGAAAATTAACATATAAATACGAGCTACCTGCTTTTGAACTGAACACGAAAAATGTAAAAAGACGTTTGCGCCGCTCAGAGGGTTAAAACAGAAACAGGCTTCTAATCAGGCTTCCTCTGTATTTACAAGCCCTCTTCATCTGAATAATACTATTTAATAGAAGAGAAATAAGTAAATAAATTACAAACCAAATGATTTTATATTAATGGAATTATTTGTTAGGTTTTATGGCAATTTTCTTTAGTTTTAATAATCCAACGGCAATGTGACAAACATATCAGAAACATGAAAGGAATTAATAATGCTGCTGAATGTAGTAGATAACAAGACAGGCAAGCTTTTTATTACTTAAATTTACTGCACCACACTTTTAGAATTGTAACATCATCTCGGTTATAATTTCAAAAGGACCGATGTAAATTATAGTGTGGATACAGAGCTAAGGAAGAAAAGATAAACTATAATTTTTTTTTGAATAAATATTATCTTGTCAGAAAGTTTAATGATGTTACCCTGAATGAAGGAAATGAAGAATGGTAGTGTAAATAAAAAGATTTGTACAGGTAACAATGTGAAATGAATATTTTATGAGAATATAAGCCAGTGGCGAATCCAGGGGAGGGGCTATCGGGCTGCAGCCCCCCCCAGAGCTAAACCAAAATTCTTCATTTAATTTAAAATCACTACAACTATTTGTTCTTAATTTTTATTTAAAAATTAGTAATAAAATCGTTACAACATTGCTTTCTGGCTTGACAGACTCGAAAATTTTCCTATTTTTCTTGTCATTCCACTTGTACTTGTAGCGTTGTCGTGGTCGAAAACATTTTTTGGCTAGTTATTTCATAGCATTTTTTATTAAATGATCGAAAGTATTGTAGTGTTCTTTATTATTCATATTGTCAGGAGAGGAATGTCTGTAAAGTTAAAGTGTTTTCGTTTATATAAGCCATGAGGTTTGATATTCGTCACTATGATACAAAATTTTTATGACATCCGCCCCCCCCCCCAAGACCCTAATCCTGGATTCGCCACTGATATAAGCCCTTCAGGATTATATCCTAATCCTACAAAAGAAAGTATTGGTATTGGAACAGATTTGATATATGTCATCACTGCCGCTATTTTGTTATTTCGGGGACTCTTTTATTGCATAAACAAACAAACATGACCTTGGTTGTGTTGCCTAAAAAACATGGTGACTGTTTTTTTTGCATAGCCAAACATAGTATCATGGTTTATGCAATAAAAAAAGTCGCCAAATAAAGAAATATTAGCAGTGATGCCATATGTCAAATCTGTACCTTGGTATTATTACAATCATCACCAAGCTTGAATGTTGACACTATCCTGTTAGTGCCAACATTCACAACTAATATTTGGTGATCCGAGTTAGCAGGTTTTTAACTGGGACACCACACTAATGGTATTACACTGAAGTATTGTTAACAGGGTGCGTACTGTCATGAAAAGTGCTTACTTTTTATTCAAAGTTTGTATAAAGTACTTATTTTTTATCATGGTGCTTAAAACATCATTATTTTTAAGATGTTATGAGTTTCCGAGCAAGAACTATTTTATGTATAAAAGTAATTGAAATTAATGATTTAGCATTCTAATTTTGTACCTCAAAATCTTGTTGCATAAGTATTTTCGGTTTATTTTTCTGCATGTAGACATGTTTTCCTGTAACCAGTTAATGAGAATATATTCTTGTCATGACAGTAGGATAGGTGCTAAATTTATCTCCTGTATATTTTATTACTTAAATCGTGTTAAGTTGAAAGAAGAAGAGTCCTTATTTCCCCCCTTAAGGTACTTACAAAGTGCTTAGTTTTTTTCTACAAATTTGAGTATGCACCCTGGTTAATATTTAAAAAGAAAACAAAAATAAAGAACAAAGGAAAAAATAAGAAAAAGAAACATTTCTGGTATGACATTTTAACGTATCCTACAAAAGGAAGCATAGGAACTATTCCTTTAGTGAAACCTAATCTTCACTAAGCTTGAATGTTGGCACTTTTCGGTCAGTGGCAACATTCATCACTTAGATTTGATAATGAGAGCTGTATCACTATGCATTAGCAGGTTTTTAACTGGAGCAGCATTAATGGAATTGAACCAAGGTATAATTAATATTCTAAAAGAAAATGAAAAATAATGAATGGAAAAATAAGAAGAAAAAATATGAAAGAAACAAATTTTTATATGATATTTTAATGGAATCTATCCTATTATTCTACAATAGGAAAGTGACATTAATATTTAAAAATGAAACAAAAATAAATAAAGATTGTTTCAATGTATGGGAAAAATAGGAGTAAAAAATAGGAAATTATTCTCT
Organism: Araneus ventricosus; assembly: GCA_013235015.1. Lineage (NCBI taxonomy): Eukaryota > Metazoa > Arthropoda > Arachnida > Araneae > Araneidae > Araneus > Araneus ventricosus. The sequence continues at coordinate 379,385 of BGPR01000833.1, read as the reverse complement.
GTAATATCAATTTGAACTGGGTTTCCAGATCTAAATGGCAAAATAGTATTAAGTGATTGAAGAATCTATTTTTCGCTAAATTATAATTGAGAAAGGTTTTTCTTTCAAGAAATTGAAACAGTGCCATAAAATATAATTAAAAACAAATAATAAAAAAAAACAATTCTTGTCATTAGGAAATCAAAGTGTGAACAAAGTTTTACAATTAAATGTACAGCAAAAATAATTTTTCTGATAACAATCAAGCTGAATGGTTTCACCAGCATTTTTTATTTCATTTTAGATGCATAAAACAAAGACTTATATATATAAAAAAAAGAAATAATGTCTGGGAAAGCTAGCTAATTTTGCAACTAAATTTGTCTACCTATCTTATATGTTTAAAAAGGGTGTCTATAAATTTTTTGCCCCCCCCCCCCACACACTTATAACTCCCAATTGCTGCTCTAAATCAGAGGATCACAACATTCAGATTCTCATCCCCTTGAAAATTTGCTGCACATGGGGGACTGGTGCATGCTAAATTTGTGGTAGTGGCTGCAATGTCCTCAAGAGTGTGGTGTGGAAGTTTGGAGAGTGAGGGGCCAGCTAAGATGTCACTCTTTTCATCCGACCATAGTTGAAATTTATGAAATAAATCCAAAAACACAACTTGTGTAGCTATAAAATGAGACATTAATATAACTATATAAAGTTGAGACATTAATATAACTATATAAAGTTGAGACATTAATATAACCATATAAAGTTGAGACATTGATATAACTATATAAAGTTGAAGTTTCTTGTTAGAGTTACGAAAATTGTTTGATTTTCTTTCAAAGCCTTCCGCAATATTTTTCACAAACAGATTCAAATAATAATATTTAAATTTTTATTCAGTTTTTGTTTTCAGTAATAATTTCATTATTCTTTTCATTTATTTACTTTTAAATTTAAAAAAATCTCTTTTCAACTTATTATCTTCCTCTCTTTCTTACTATCATCCTCATTTTATTTTTAGACTTTGCATTAATGCATAGTTAACCATAAAAAAATCTCATTTTACAGCACCGCATGAGATGTCGCCATATATGACAACAGACCACCAACTAATCAATCGCAGAGATGGAAACTGAAGTTTTCTTAGAGTACAACCACAATTAATTAATTCAAATCCCTTATATATTTGCCCAGAGAAATTGTTAATACTCAGGAATGTGGGCTACTTGTCCTTTCCAGACGGCAACAACAAAAAAAAAAATTCGGACAGCTTTTTTTTTTTTTTAATTTATGCTGATTCATCCACACCAAGGGAATCCATTGCAGAACTCTGTTAATATCAAATAGATGTTAATACTGGAATTAGTTTATTTTTCTACTTATCAAATACCTTTTTGTTAAATTATGAAGTATCGGTCCGTTTACTCTCTTTTTTATTTAATTCATCATCCTAAAAACGAATGCTGTTCCTGTTTCATCAGATCTGCTTTCAAGCTGTTTTTATTTTTTAAGCACTCTGTCTACAAATTAGTATACACACCATGGGATACTGTTTGGATTCCGAATTAGGACAGGTTTTTTTTTTTTTTTCCCAGTTCTGTTTTTCATGCTTTTTTTCATTTTTTAAGCACTCTGCCAATTTGCATGAGATTTTTTACTACAACTTCTGTTAATAAATCTGTGACAATCAGATCCGAGATATTGTTGGCAAGCTGAAAGCCTGTCTTAGACGGGCACAAATCTTCTAGTTAACTTAATAACAGATAAATTATACATAGAAATTTTTCAACTTTGCACTAACAAAAACCCACTCAAAAATAAATAATGAGCAAAAATGTTTTTGAAAAAATAACAACCAGCTTTTGTTGTTTTTTCTGCATGACTGAAATAATATCAAAAATTACTCATACCTATAACCATGGTTAATTTTTTTTTTTTATTTTTTTCAAAAAAATCGATTTATTTAACTTAAATCGGATTTTTTTATTTAAATCAAGATTTTTTTATTTTAATGATTTTTTAAAAACTATATATATATATATATATATATTTAACATTTGTATATTAGACAATGAGCCCTGCAGTCATAGAATTATATATATATATATAACAACATACCAGTCATTAAGCTGTACTTTCTTAAAAAAAAAAAAAAAAAATTAATTCAAACATGTAACAACTATTTAAAAAATATTTGTGCACGCGCAAACACACACTGACACAAACAAACATTCCCTTTTATAAGTATAGATCGTAGTTTAAATTGCACTATGTAGATGTTTGTATTTCTTTTGGAACATTTATAAGTAGGGTAGATGCTCCAGTTTTGGCCACATTAAGAGAAAATTTGAAATGGAAACTTCATAGTGGATGACTTTTTAAAGCATATTAAACCATACTTATACTGTTCTGTAGCAAATTTTATTGGCTTTCTGCTAGTTATAAAATTTTTCTGAAGAATGTTTTAGATTTTGAGTCATGAAATCTTAAATAAATTAACCCAATTTGCACCAGTTTTGTCCAACTTGCATCAGTTTTGTCCACACTAATATTATATTTTTAACAAACATTTTAATGAATTTTAAGCTAAAATAAATCATTTTTATGCAATATGTATTTTAGTACATTATTTTGTGTTATTTTAAATGCGATTTTTTTTATCTTATAAAGATATGTAATAAAATTCACCTAAGCTGATTTTAGCTGCAGATTTCAGTTTTAAAAAAAAGAAGCAGGAATGCAGAAAACAATAATTTAATTTGGTTGATAACATACAAACCAGGGTTGTCGATTTTTTTGATTTTTTTTCAAAAAAATCGATTTATTTGATTTAAATCGGATTTTTTTGATTTAAATTAAGATTTTTTTGATTTTTTAAAAAACTATATATATATATTTAACATTCGTATATTAGACAATGAGTGTTACAGTCATAGACTTATATATATATAACAACATACCAGTCATTAAGGTGTACTTTCTTTAAAAAAGACAAATTCAAAAAATTTAATTCAAAAATGTAACAACTATTTAAAAAATATTTGTGAACTAAAATATAACAATAATATACTTTTAAAATATAAGACAATTTTATTAAGGAAAATAGGAACAATATAATAAAAATTGTCATTTCTTGTCTCTAGATATATTATTGTATGTTAGAATGTTATGGAATTTTACACTCAGCTGTTCATTTGTTTCATTACAAACACAAGTTTTGAAGCTTTCTCTACTTCTAATCTATTTGACCCAAAACATGAAATAAAAAAAAATTCTAGATAAAATTTTAAATTCAGGCTTCGAGGTGCATTGAGTCACCATCAGGACTACCTGTGCGCCAAATTTCATGACTGTAAGTGTGATAGATTCGTCTGGACATTGCGCACAAGTTTGCAAACATTGCCTTTTATAAGTATAGATCATAGTTTAAAATGCACTATGTAGATGTTTGTATATCTTTTGGAGCATTTATATGCATTACTTAATTATCTTACATTGGAACATTATTGCAATATAAAAATTTGTTGTCCCCAACACTATTTAGTTTTCTCCAATATTAAAATGAAACTCACTGCATTTTACTATGTTCTTTCTTTGTGAACATGATCCTTTCACAATATTTATTTTATTTTATAAAAAAAGGAGTCTCTCATACTTTGCATTTTATTGTGTTGCTCATTAGAGATTTATTTAACCCTTTGCTCGAAATGTGCCAGTTAATGGCACACCTAATTTCACTCGCTTCTCAACCATTCAATTCAACTATAAATGGAAAATAATAGGTTTAGGATAGGGCTAATAGTACTCCTTTTAGAATGTATATGGCAGTCTTATGAAATTTTGTTTCAGAATAGGAATTGTTAGAGAAAGTTTGGGAAAATTCCTTGACTCAGAGATAAGAAATTTTTTAGTTCTGGACATTTAAAAATTTTAGCAAAATAACTCGAAAATTTTCCTCCAATATTCTTGAAGTTTTAATTTATAATTTTCTGTAAGATTCAACAATAATTTTCGAGTGTATCAAGGTGGCTGTATCTAAGGGGGTTCTCATGAGGAGGTGACCCTTTCGGGTCACCCCCCCCCTCTCCTGGAATGAAGCAAGTTTTTTAAGAAAACATTTTTTTTTGTAAGGTAAGTGCTCCAGTAGTGGACCACGTACCAGTAGTGGGCCACTTGAATTTTTAAGTTGAAAAACAAGAAATTCCAACATTCCAATGAAAGAAGAGATCTGCCTCTGGTAGGCTGAAACCCTTATCAACTAAATACCAAAGGCACAGGCCTTTATTTCCTGTTTAGTTAGGAGCTAGAAAGTTTGTCGCTGAAGTTGGTCTCTGAGAGAAGAATTTTTAGCTCATTCTTAGTAATTTCTTTAAGAGGTAACTCTTCATTCAACTATTTTTTTAGCATACATTCTATTTGTTTTTAAAATGAATTGTTATTGATATTATTTGATTATATAATGCATGCATTATAAACTATCTTTAAATTAAATAATATTGATAATTTATGGATAGTGAAGGGTGGCCCACTTTTGGATCAATGTTTTACTAAATGCTCCAGTAGTGGTCCTAGGGGGGCCGGTACTGGAGCACATGCTTTCTCTCAAATAGACTGTTTTGTGATGTTTAATAAGAAGGTTATATCTTGTAAGGTCTTTTTATTTAATTAGATTTGCTTAATTTTTATCAGAACCAGTAGTGGGCCACATGGCCCATGTCTGATACACTAATGTCCCACTACTGGTATACTAATGGAACATTCTGACCAATTGCTTAAATAATAAATATTTTATAGTACTGTTGAGGAAAAGACTGATATTCAAGAATTAGTTGGGCTCTGTAACGAGGCAGACAATAATAACTATCGCATTGCTGGACCATTGAAAAATATTCCATTACCATTTAAAAGGGCTCTTTTCTGGCTGCAGGGGCAAGATGATAAAAGAAAAAAAAAGATTTATTCAACATAAAATATCAAGATTTAATATCCATAATGTCCCAAACAGAAATTAAAATGAAAGATCGATAATTAGCATATACCTTTAATAAAAAATTGGCTGTTAGAGAAAAAATGCAAATCTCATGTGACTAGAATCTATAAATAAAAGATTTCACCTATATCAAGCCATTTTTATTGCATTTTTTATAGTGTATAATGTTAATGTATTGTTATTATTACTATATATAATGATTTTATTCTTTTTTCTTTGGCACAATTGACAATTCTGGGTGGCCCACTTTTGGTATGTCCACTACTGGTACATCAAAAGTTTGCTATGCCCACTTCTGGTGCATAGGAGTGATCTAAGTTTTTAATTTTTAAAAAAATTATATTACAATTATTTTGATATTTCAGATGATTATTATTTTAGATAAAAGTTTGAACAACCATAAAAAAATATAGATTAGTGAAACTTCTCAAAAGTTTAGATGATAATTGAGGAAATACCCTTAAGTGGCCCACTACTGGAGCATTTACCTTAGATTCTATGTCTAGACAATAAACTAAACCCATTCATGATGTTTTCTCATCATATTTCAAAAAAATTATTGCCTTGCGCCGCAAAGGGTTAAAATCTAATTTGCTTGCGTTCTCAAAAATAAAGATATGGAAAGTACTCTAGTTACATCAATTCAATAAAATATTTTTTTATGTTCTATATATTCTTTCTTTAAATATACATTTAAAAATATTTTAAAATCACTACTTAAAGATACAAGAACAATTTTATTTCATTAAAGCAGATTAACTTGATATTTAAAATAAAGTGATTTAAATCAGTGATTTTTTTAAAAAAAATCAGTTGATTTATTGTCAGTTGATCATTTGATCAGTTTCAGTTGATCAGTGATTTTAATCAACTGATTTAAATCACCGCAACCCTGATACAAACTGCATAATAATCAGTTTTAAATTAATCATTTAATTCTGAGAGCTTGATAATGAAAAACTGCAAATACTTGTTCCTTAACAATTGTGTGTATATAATAAATGATCACACATTTAATTTTTTTACAAGTAACATGTTTGAGAAAAATGAAGCAATCATAGTGAAAATAGTAAAATAAGGATTGTTTAAAGTATTGGAATGGTTCTTATTAGTTAATTTGAAATTACTGGTTAATTATTGGAAAAACAGATCCAATGTGGCCAAAACTGGTGCAGTGGCCAAAAGTGGAGCATCTACCATATTACTTAATTGCAATATAAAAACTTTCTTCTCCCCAACCGAACGCTATTTAGTTTTCTCCAATATTAAAATGAAACTCGCTGCATTTTACTATGTTCTTTGTGAACATGATCCTTTCACAATATTTATTTTATAAAAAAAGAGCATCTCAGACTTTGCATTTTATTGTGTTGCTCATTAGCGATTTATTTAAAATCTATTTTGCTTGTGTTCTCAAAAATAAAGGTATGGAAGTACTCTAGTTACATAAATTCAATAAAATATTTTTTATGTTCTATATATTCTTTCTTTAAATATACATTTAAAAATATTTTAAAATCATTTAAAGATACATGAACAATTTTATTTCATTAAAGCAGATTTACTTCATATTTAAAATAAAGTGATTTACATCAGTGGATTTTTTAATAAAAATGAATTGATTTAAATCAGTGAATTTTTTTAATAAAAATGAATTGATTTAAATCAGTGATTTTAATCACCGCAACCCTTCCTATAACTGAAAATGTACTGGTAATTTTCATAAATCTATAGATCATGATAAAAGAACTTACAGAATATTAAAAAACAACAAAATACAATAAAAGAGCACAAAAATGAAAAAAATGTACATATAAAGGACATTATTAAATGGAAATGCGGATAAACTTTTACACAAATCCTATAATTGGATAGTAACAGTCACACACGTTTTTGAAAAAACGTTGATCTATTCACAAATATTAAAAAAAGTTAAAAATACTAAGCAAATTCATAAGTTTAAACAAAATAATAAATGCTTGAAAAATGAATGCTTATGACATTAAATAATTAATGTTCTATAAAATAAATGGTAAGGCATGATTTCTGCAAGTAACAGGTTATCAACTATAATAAATTATGAAATCTCTAACCTCCCTAATTTTATCAATTTCACTAATGTGGTAATTATTTAATACTTTAAAATTCATCCAATGATGCAATCCACTTCTTAAATTTATAAACAATATGGATCTGATTATCGAAGATCTTTAAACGAACACTACTCAACTTTCATGGCCCATTTAAAAAAACACAATCATAATTGATATGATAAAATGATATCTTTCTGAAATTGAAACCAAAACAATACTCTTAATTATCAGTCCTTTCAAGTTTATAAAGAAATCAAACAAGTTAATTTTCTGATTCTAACTTAGGGGATTTTTTAAAAAAAATTTAAAGAAAATCGCAACTTACCGTACTAATGTATAACAAAAATCTAAAACCGTACTATAATTTCAGAGGCCCGGACATCACATCGTATGCCCCATACAGATATTTACTGATGAAATCTCCTAGGCTCAATAACCGATAACAGACATTTAATATAAACAACGAACTGAAACTTATATGAACTTCATTTCTGAGAACCCACCCAGTTAGCGAGAGAATTACTCTTTGAGGTTGCTGTAACCGAACAAGGGGGAAAATACCGAGGAAAAGCAGAGAGTATGACGCCAGAAAAATTGAAACTCGCCAAAATGACTTTCTGGTATTGTATTGCAATATTAGAGCTTCGAAAACTTTACCAACATACCAGTAGAAAAACTAAATACAAATCAAATAATGATAAAAAAATTTAATAAGATATGCTTATTCATATAATTTGAATGGAATATTTGTCTGTAATAAGTACAGTTTTAAATTAAACAATTTTAATAAAATAATAATAATTAATTGATTAATTTTAATTAAAAATATATAAGTTCAGGATTAATTAAAAATATTTTGTCCATTTTTTACATTTGTTTGTATAGATTACAAACACAATTTACACAATTGCGATTAAAAAATAACGAAATCGTACAAAGCAGGAATAAATTATTTTGAGAAATTACTGAAGTATTTGAGATATATAACTGAAGTAAATACTTTATTACTGAATAACCCCCTCCCCCAGTAAATTCTTTAAGAAAAGTTACTAGTAATTCAGGCAGCAACATCGATGATTCAAGAAGTAGAACGCTTTTGAAATAGCAAAATGAAATGTTCCAACACACAATAAGAATCAAAAGTGTGCTCTACAGCCAAATGCGCTAGAGCAATTCTTGAATTCTGACCACGTGAATCGTTTGGCCAATGATAGGAAGTGGAATAAAGTTCAATTTCTACTCCCGAATCCTCATAATATACTCCTGAAGCGGGATTTCCCCTCTTTCTGTGTTAGATGCTGAAAAGCGGAGACCACGGGATTTATTCTGGTATCCCCCGGTTGGGTTGGGTTCCGCACGTTAACAACGGAACCTAACCCAACTCCCAACCCAACCGGGGGTACCAGAATAGACCCCACAATAGCATAATGAATCGGTTAATGGTTCTGAAATAGGACTTATTCTCGTTTCTTCTCTCTATAATTCTACAATAGACAATAATTATTGATCATTGAACCTTGTAATAAATTATTTACTTTAAAAAATTGCAATATTAATTTTGTCAGGTCGATTTCTATGATAAACCTATGGTTGCTTGATTATGTAAAGGTATGCATCCATAATATTCATGAAATTAGAGCAACAACTCTAGGTACAAAAATTAACAACATTTATTTAAACATTAAGAAAGTGCCAGTTAGATATTAATGGAACACCAAAACAGATGATATTCAGTTATCTGGCGCATGAACATCTAGTCTGCTGCCTCGTGCATCGCTCGTGTATTGCGCAGCTAAGTAAGTAGTTTCAAGAGTGACGTCATCGGAAGGAATTCAGGATCATACAAACCAATGGAGAGGGTCTATTCTGGTACCTCGGTTGGGGAGTTGGTTGGTTCCCTTGTAACAACAGAACGCCCAACTCGCCAGCCAGGGGTACCAGAATGAACCCCATATGCTAACTTTCACAATGATTAAGCTACTAAGCAGTTCCGCTGCTCTTTTCTTCGTTATAAAATTGTTTTCTGATTATCTGATTTTCCCCAGTAGCACACAAATATTGTACAATATTTTGGGAAATATTGAACAATATTGTGAATACAGATGAATACCGAATACCGGATAACAATATTGTATAATATTGAACAATATTAAAGAAGGCTCGAAATTTTTTTAAAGTAATGTTAACGTCAAATTTTGTTGTTAAAATGTTAGTTACATCTTAATAATTCATTTTATTTGCGATTTTATTTCGAAAAATTCACTGGAACAGTTTTCTATTAAGAAGCCGAATATTGTATAATATTGTACAATATTGTGTTGACAATATTGCAAATCTACATTGAACAACGTTGAACAATATTCATAACTATATTCGACCTCTTTTCTCATGCCCTGCACGTACGCTTGCGTCACGTTATCTGTGAGGATCTGAAGTGAGTTATTGCGCATGCGTTTCGATTATCATTGGGCGGGAATGGAATCCACATTGAACAGATCAACAAAGCCCATGAAACTGTAGCATTGCATGTAAAACTTCAATTTAGCATTTTCTTTCTTTTTTTTTTTTAAGATTTGTATAATAACCTACTAAGTTTCATCTACGATTTCTACTTTCAGATAAAAGGTATTTAAATATATTTGTATAGTGTGAAAATATTACTGTCTATCATAACGTAATAGTATTTATTAAATTCTGAATGTTAACTATAAACTTACAGTATATAGCCTGTGTAATATTGTTATCTAATCATTGACTAGTGATTTATACAGACCTTAGTTACATATTGGTTCTTGAAACTTCATAAATAGGAAGCATTGAACCTTTCAAGATTATCTTCATTTGTTTTTTTACGAAAATTAATTCATCCCCATTGAAAACGCGTAGATCAAAGCCATGAAACTGTAGTTTGTGCAATTTAGTATTGTTTACTTTTGAGCAAATGTATTATAGCTTACTTTAAGTTTCATCTTCGATTTCTACTTTCAGATTTAAGGTATTCAAATATATTTGTATAGCCATGTGAAAAATATTACTGTCTATCATAATATAGTATTTATTTAGTTCAAAATGTTATATTGCCTGTTAAATTTTGTTATCATAGATAAGTGATTTATTCAAACCTTAGTTTCATATTGATTCTGTAAAACTGTACTTAAATAGGAAACATATATCGTTTTTGAAATGATCAATTTAATGAAACAGTGGGGATTTAAATAGTACAAATAAATGCAAACATTTTCTAAAATTAAATTTATATACTTGTATAAAAAGTAAAGAATTAGAAAAAAGTTACCTAATGAATATTGTAGCTATTAGGGGAGACGGGGAATATAATGGACCACTTTTGTAAATTTTGAATGTTTGCTTTCAAAGTACTTACTTTTTGTGTTTGAAAATATGCCTACATGTTATCTATTAAGGTTTATATTATGCTCACTCTAAATCTATAATGATCCATACTTTTTTAAATTTAAATTTTTAAGTGACAAAGTGTACCATTCCCAAGGCTGGGATATTATGAACCACCAGTAAATTTTTAAAAATATATTAATGCATTACATTTTTTAATAGCATAAAGCATAGAATGCATCATATTTGCTTATTCATGGCATCAGTGTATGCGTATAATGCAAGATTAATGAATATTAAACTTGGCAAATTCCACAACGAGAAATTTTTATGTCACTGAAACTCCCAATTTTTCTTGTGAAAATGTAGGTTCTGGACGACTCATTACAATCTTTGTGTGAAAACTTACTAAGGATCCATCTACAATATGAGGGGTTAAAATGAACATGTTTTGGTTAGGTTTTTGAATATACCTTTTTTTTCTCTGTTATTAAACTGATTAAATGGACCACTGTCTTTTTTGTTATAAATTTGACTAAAATGTAATTCTCAACTTTTATCAACTAAAATTAGTATACTGTGAAACGATTCCCGCATCATTGTGTTCTGTATCAGTTATAAACAAAAACTAATGTTACCATTGAAGACTTAAGTTAAACATATCCTTTATAATAACAGAACTAGGCTAAATTAATATGTTAATGATCAAATAATAATTTAATACTTTACATCATCTGTAGAAATGTTCTTATGTAACAATACTACCTATTTTTTAATTAATTTTGTTTCATTCAACACTTAATTTATGTACAATATCCACAGATACAAACTAATAGTTATATTATTTTTTAAAAAATCATACTATTTCATTTGATTTTATCTTCATATAGCTGTACTTTTTTTTAAATTTAAAAATTGACTGAATGTTTATAAAATGAAAATAATAAAAAATCTCAAGTGAATAAATAAGGTGGGAAACTGCTTATGTCTCATGGAATAGAGAAAAAAAATTAACTGTAATCTGTAATTGTGAGTAATGATTTAATTTGCAAGTGTGTATTTTAAAATCAGATAAAAATGGATAAAAAATATTTTTGCATTGTCTTATTTTCTTTATTAAATTCCTCCTTATTATTATTCAAATTCTAAATTTGCATATAAAAAGACAGGAAATTTTTATGTTTAAAAACTTGCTTCTAATTATTTTTCCAAACTAATTATGAGTTGCAAATTGCACATTATGTAGCTTTATAATTTAAAACATGGCTGATGCTTTAACTAATATATGATGATAAAGAATATTTATGTCATTGTATTGTAAATATTGACAGGAATAGTCTTTGTTTTCTTTTGAATGTTCTTTTATATACTATAATGAAACACCTTAAAAATGGCTCGCAATAAAATCGACATTTTGTGGTTACTAAAAAACCATTCACTTGCTAACAAATTAATATTTTGACTTTGAATCTGAATCAGATGAGGTCAATTTAACTTCCACAGGCATTTTAAATTCTTCAGTATCATCTGTAACACCTACATCCCAAGAGGAATCCTTGTCCCAAAAATTAAGAATTTGGGCTGTTGAACATAAAGTGACATTAACTTCATTGAATAGTTTACTTAATGTTCTCCATGGTTATCATCCTGAATTACCTTTGGATGGTAGAACCTTATTGAAAACATCTAGAAAATCATCTGAAATAGTAAAATTTAGTTCAGGAGAATTCTGTTAGAGTAGCATGTCCTTTTTTTAAATATGATAAATGTAATGAAACAGTAGAAATTTAAATTGGTACAAATATGTGCATACATTTTTAAAATTAAATATATATACTTACATAAAACATAAAAAATTCAAAAAAATTACCAAATGAATATTATGGCTATTATATGTAGTAATATATCAGATATATAGGAATATTTCAGACTGAAAATCTCTCATCTAAGCAAAGAGCATTTAGCTACCTTTTATATTTTTAACTTAAATTTTTAAATGGTTTAGTAGTAAAGATCCATTTACTTGAATGTTGTTTGCATTACTGTATGTGAAATTACTAAAAAAATCAATTTAAACAGATTAATTTCTCTTTTTAGTATCCTTAATTAGTGCCAAAAAAGTGCCACTGTCCAGAGGGAAATACAATGCTTGCTATCTGTAAGTTTAGTTTTTGTTACTTCACCACATAATACTTGCAAATTCTACATACTATTTAACATCTATATATAACTTGATTTTCAGAGGCCTATCTTTTTAGATTCTTTGCAAATTAATTAAAAATGGTATATTCTGGATATTTGAATTTTTATAGATCTTACTATTGAATTTTACATTTTTGTACCAGTATTTATATCTTCCTATTCGTATTTTGCTATATAAATATGTTCAATATTTGTTTTCTAATTTAGTCAACAGAGTTTTCAAGTGCTTAGAGAGCATTCAAAAAGACATCAAAGTTATGAAAGCTGAGCAAATCAAAATTCAGAGTCAGCTTTCTGAAATGTGCAATCAAGAGGGGCCTGTGAACAATTTCACGTTACCAACTGGTATTTCAATTCCAGTTGAAACAGACAGTGATCTAATACAGTTAAACTCCAATCTAAGAGGAGAAAAATCTTTGACTGCTGCTTTGGTAAGGAAAAAAAATTATAAGCTATGCATATTATTTTTTAAGGAAAAGTTGTGATGGTGATTGTTTCATTTAAAATTCTATTATTGGATAACTCAGTTGGTGAGGTATTCATCATGAACTCTTAGTAAAATTGTATTATTTCAATTCCAGAATGGACCATTTGGGATTTTCTTTTAGTGTAATTTAATGTAATTTTTTTCAATAAAAGAATAACCTTTAATATTTAAGAAAACATCAAATATGAAAAAATGCAAATATATCATTGTTTTTTTCAGGCTCGTTACCTTTATGGAGTTTCCTTTGGCTGCTTTCATTTTGTGTGTTTCTAAAAAAGTGCTTAGCAAAAGTGTTGTTCTGCAATATAGTCGCCTGGGCCGAAAAGGAAAAAAAGCATTTTGAACATGTAGAAGAAGTTTATAACGCAATTCTTAGTAAGTTTTTTTTATTTGCTTTAACAATAATAATGTATAGCCTAAAATTTATTAAATACATATTTACAATACGATCAGCAATAAAAGATAAATTCTCAAGCAATTTTTGATAGTATTTTCTAATTTCAAGCTATGGTTCAGGGCAATATAGCCATACATAATTTGTTTGTATTTGTAATTTAATAACCTTCTGTTTTTATCATATTTATAAATTACATTGTTTTACAATTATTTTTCTTTGCAAATACTATAATATTATTTACCTTAGGTTCCCTCTACATCGACAATGTTAAATTGTGTAAATGCATCTACCTTTTTATGAAAATGTATTAAAGATACAAGTGTGAAATATTTTCTGCATATTAAGTAAACATTTATCTGTATACTAAAGTTATGCTTTACAGAAATAATAATTGTTTTTATTTTAATTTTTGCTGAAAGTCACTGTGAATTTTGATGTCACTGTGAACAAAATGAGCTGTATTAAGAAATATTATTGGAATATCACAAAAATCTCACTTTAGTATATAATATATATAACATAATATGTGGTAAAAGTTTCAAATGTAAATATATTGCAGATTTGAGAAAAAGTTACATGCAGTTTCAAAAACATAGTTCAAAATTTTCTGATAGTTTCAAAAACAAAACTTACTCATACCAAGGTACATAGGTACTTGACTAGTGTTAACTCGGACCATTTAGTTTCTTCATAATAATTTACAAACAAAATCTTCCAACACATGTACAAGAATATCTATTTATGATTAATAACGACTTTATAAACACATTAATAATGACTTTATAAGACAGAAGGCTGTGATTAATGGTAATCTTCCCTTCTTTTGCACAAGAAGTCGTTATGTATATCAACAATTACATGTCCATACTATTTCAAATAGTGGCCTTTGACAAATTTTCAGAACCTTTGGAATAGGTTTTTCTTTTTTTGCAAACTTTTTGTTATCGTAGCATAGTTAAAATAATCTATTAGATAATTTAGAATTAAGTAAAACTTCATATTAGATCATTAGATGGAAGAAAGCAAAAAAAGGATGATAAACTTTGTAATGTAACACAATAAAAGATCGAAGAAGACTTGGGTAAAGAAGGACAATAAAAAGATAGATAAGCATGGCTGAAAAAAATTTAAACAGACCTAGTGATTACAATTTCAGTTAAACTGCTGCTCCCGGTGAAATAAAAAAAAATAAAATAACACGAGGCTCTGCAAATGAGGGTGTGGGTTAAAGGGCTGTTTACATTTTATAAAGTTTATTTTGACTAACTTCTAAGACGAGGAGAAGAAAAAGACTTATATTGTTGGAAAGGCCTTGAAATGGAGATTTAATTTAAAATATATATGATTTTTTTTTGAAGGTACATAGGGTACTGACTTTCATAATCTTATTGTAGATATGCTGGAGAAATTTAAGGAATCAGCATCAAAAGCATTATGATAAGAAAATAGCTTATTAAAGTGAAGATGTCATGATGTTCACTAATTCTGTTTCAGTTGATTACTTTATTTGTTCCTTTGATAGGTAGCATTAAAAATGGATATATGTGCTGGAATTTTAATATTCTATTTTAAACATACAGTGAAAAATGTATTAATGGTAACTTATACAACATGAGTAGTTTCCAATATACAAAAATTTTCCATTTCTATTTGAAAAATCCCTTGAAAGTAAAGGTGAAGAAAATCAGTTACTGATAATAATTCTAATGGGAGTTAGTGATTGGTTAATAACTGAAAGAAACTAAAAGACATTAAATCATCCTTTTATCTCTAGAAATAAATATGGAAAACCATACATAATGCATGAGTCAAAAATAAAGAATTGACTTAATATCCAACATTTTGGAACTTATGGCTTTTTTTATGTCTTTTTACAGCTGCCGCAGCTTTAAAGTTCAAAGAAGCTGGAAGAGAAGAACTAGCTGAAAAATTTGGTCGTGTTTTGGCCTCAGCTTGTGACTGGGAAGGATCGATACTCAACAAAAAAACTTCTGAATGTGCAGAAAATATTGATAAATTATGTTAGCTTTTCATAGAGTTAAATGTAACATTTTTTATACTATTGAAATAATAAAATGAATTTTATATCTATATGTGTTTTTTTTATCAATTATTACTTACAATTTTCTTTTTTTAGCATAGCTTTAAATGCGAAAGTTTATAGATTTTTTTAAATAATATTTAATGATCTTAAACTGACTTTTTAAAAAAGAATATTTAGAATCCAATTAATTTTTTTCTTTAGCATAAACATATTTTTAAAGATACTACACTCTGCTCACCTATAAATTTTCTTTTAAATCTTTTGGCAATCTTGGTCTGTTGACATCTAAGAGAAGTTTTGTGAATTGAAATTCCTATTAGCTTGTAAGTTTCATTTCGGGAGTACGCGCATTTTTTCCGGGAAAATTTTAATTTTTAACAACTTCAGAACCAAATTTGAATTCAATGTTAATATTTGAAATTGAAACTTTTAAAAACTGAAATTCATTTAATAAAATTGATCTCTTGTGTCTATGGAAATCAATCTAAGTCTAAACTGCTTTTTTAAGTAGTCTAAGATAATTAATGCAATAGTTTTATTCTTAAGTGCATTTTTTAAAGTGTATGAAGTACTAAAATATTTATCAATTTAATTTTTGGAATCGAACTATTTATCAAATTGAATTTTACATTAGCAAACTACATTTTTTAAAATTCATTAAAAAATATTATTCAGAGATATAAAAAAAATTGGGGGAAATTTTTATTTAACCTTTTTTCTGCAATGAACTTACAGTATTAAACAATACATACTAATTTAGGGCTTTCAGTTTGGCAGATTTGCGCAGTTTTTGGTAGATCTTTACAAAAATCATTTAAAGGCAGCTCAAAGTAAAATTTAGGCCTTGACAATGAGAGTAAGATACAATAATCATTAAAGGAAAGCTTCTATCAAATAAACATTTCCTTATTTCAGTATGTTTAAATATTTTGGAAATCTAGATCACTACCTTCATGATTAAACTCGGAGAGCAAATTGGAGTTAAACTAATTTAGTGTGATGTTTCAGCTATTCTTTTTCGTTGAATAATCTGAAAGGTAAGGAAAAAATGATTTTTTTGTTTAGGTAAAAGTAACTTTTGGAACATAGTTTCAAACATAATGGTAGCAACTGCAGGTAAAAAAAAAAAGTATAAATTAAATACAAATAGTATTAGGAAAATACGTAGTACAATATTGGAAACTACGTTGTACAATATTGGGAACTATGTTGCATAATATCGGGAAACAACGTTGTACAATATTGGGAACTACGTTGTATAATATCGGGAAACAACGTTGTATAATATTGGGAACCTACGTTGTACAATATTGGGAACTACGTTGAACAATATTGTAACCCAATATTGAGCAATATGGGAAAAGTCTTACATTTTACTTTGTCACAATATTGTAAATCAATATTGTACAATATTGATTTTTCCAATTTTATATTGAGCAATATATGTGCTACTTGGTTACCCTAGACTTGTCTCCTTATAGGCCTCCTAGTTTATGTGTGGTAATAATGGTCATTGTCTATCGACGGTTAGTTGGGCACGCCACTTTTCCGCGCGTTAACAACGGGAAACGTCGCTTATGACATGAAAATAGTAGTGTGAAAATAGGCGTAAGTGAAAGTTGTTATCTTGAGTTTCCTCTCGTGATAACTGCAACTGTGCCAGTTTAAACCGTACTGTGACAGCAATGGAGTGTTGCGCGAAATTAGAAAGTTTTCTTGAAGAGCAAGAATTAATAAGCATTTCTGAAACGGCGAAAGAAAAGATTGCTGAACGCTTCTTAAATCTTAATCAACTTGTTACAGAACTCAGAAATGAAAACTCTGAGTTAAAAGTAATTTTAGGTAAGTTTGTTCGTCAAACTTGTAGTCTCGGTTACCTCTTGTTTATGTGCGCACATACATGAAGTTCGAATCGCAGAGCATGCAAAACTCATATTTAAAATGTTTATCGTGATAATTATTTATTATTTTATTTACTAGGAATTTGTTTTATACAAGATAGAATTGTTATATTTATTGGTAAATGCTGTTTTATCCTCTTGTATTCTAAAACTATTGTAGCATTCAAATGTTTACATCATAATATTCGTTAGGCAACGACAATACACATAAATCCTTCAAGATTTATTCAAATTATTAGCTGTTACGAAACATTTTTAGTGTTTTTATTTACTAACGTTTGGTCCAATATAGTATGGTTATTGTGCCATAAAATCCACAACAAACTAGTAAACAGAAACATTTACATACGTTTAAATTCCATAATTTTGTATTGCAGTTCACTTCTCTACTACAGTAAATTAAGTGATGTTTTAGATGGTGAATCCTTTACAGTTACCCCCAGCAGAGAAATCGACTTCAAAATCTTGACCAGTTTTCTAGAATGCATGGGATTCCTTTTGTTATTATCAGTTTTCAAGAGAAATGCAATATTAGTTTACAGATATTGGGTTGATGTCCTCGTGTTTTTATTTTTCTTTCTTTTAAAAAGAAATGTGATTCTGTTTCTCTACCTTTTTTAAAAAAATTGCAAAATCAAGAAATTCTAATGTATTAGAATTTCTTGATAATTAGTTCTCACTAGGAAAAATTGTTACTGATAATTTGTTGATGCATAATCTGTATAAATTTTTGTGTTAAGACAATGTTGCAGTCTCTCGCCAAATTCTGCAACTTCGCTCCAACCATCCCAAAACTCGACAAACAGCCATGAATTCCAGATTTGGCGAGAAATCTCTAAAAAAATTCAACTTTGGTGACCGCACCGTGTTTTTAAGTCGAGCCATTTTTGTGACTTGCCTAATAGTAAATTAACGTTTTTTACTTTTAAGTCTAATTCAGCATTTTTTTAATAAGTTGGGTTTAAAATACTATTCCTTACTTATCAAGAACATTATTGGTAGTTTAAAATTTCTCTAATTATTTAATCATAGTTAATAAAATATTTGTGAAAAAAGTTTATAGATTGTGACAAAACAAGTGTGAAGCATTTAAAAAATATTTCTTAGTTTATAAGTTTTAAGGAAATTGTTATTTATATAATTCTTCTATATGTAAATTTTCATTAATTGCATACATGAATCATGTTCTGTTTTTTGAAATATGGATACACAAATGTAAAAGGGTCATTCCATTGTGACTAACGTAACTTTGGAAAAATTTTAACAAGTTATAATATGACAAAATGCTCTTAAATAATCTCTAATGAAATCTTTTATCCTTATATTTTATGTAATACTAGTCAATATAACATATCCATGCAGAGATTATAATGATTTAACCAAATTAAATTAAATTTTAACAATTTTGTTATCACATAAAAGATAGCTTGGCTTTAGTACTAGATTTTTCTGAATTTTGTTAATAAAAAAAATCGGTAATTATAGTATGACATAGGAATATTAAGTTTGTAATAGGAACAATTTTGGATTGATTAATAATCAACAATAATTATTTATTGATGTTTTTATTATTTCAATGGTGTGACTAACGTAACAGTTGGATCATCATTAATAAAGTATTTAAAAATGAAGAGTTGATACAAAGCAATAAAACAAATGGAGTCCTTTCTTAAATTTTTTGTAGAGGGCAATAATGTCTCTTCTAGTTTCGTTTTTGATATAAAATGGTAGGTTTCCACTTAGTTCAATAGGTCATGACAAAATGAATTTTTTCTGGACTATTTGCACATCGTCAACACTTGGTCACTTGAAGCCTAAGTCAGTTTCTTGCAAAAATTTTATTTTGCACATTTCTGAATTTGCATCATATTCTGTTACTCATCCTATATACCAGTTGTCATTATAATTGACACTGAAATATTTCTCCAGCTCGATGCAAGTTACGCTACTTTTCGAGAAACCATTGACTTTCGATTCCAGGATACTGACTTTAGTTTTGAAAGGAATATCATCTCCAGTGTTTAAAAACATGTTAACACTTGAAGAGCCTGCTTTTTTTATACAGTGGCAAGACTGTTTGCCTTTGAGCTCATTAATTGATTCAAAACCTTTACTAAGGTTTTTAAGGAAATTCTGCAGCCAGTTCAAGTAGAATTTCTTTCTCCTCTACAAAAAGGCATTTTATATTTATGTCTGCTGCATCCACTTTGAAAACTCAATGGCACTTTTGATGATGATTTGTACCTGCAACACCTTCTTGCACACATGACGATTCAAAACTGATTGGCCATCATGAGGCCCTTTTCTGTAGTGTAGTTCCACTCGCAAAATATTGCATTAGAAAACAGCAATTATATGCTAAATCGATTCTTAAAATGTGCTGATGCACCATCTGGCCAATGCAATCAGCGTTATATTTATTGCAAACAATTAACTTGATTATTCACTAGCAGTTTTAATATTATTCTTTTTCCATTTGCTCATTTTTTAAAAGGAAAGCAAAATTTTCGCAATATGGGCAGCAGCATACTTTCATCTACATCCCGCCGTTTCAACTTCTGAGGGAAGAAGTTCACAAAATTTTGAGAGCCCAATTTCAATATTAGGATGATCAATTTTAAATAACTGAAATGCATCTTTTAAGTTATACATTAACAGACGTTTCTGCAAATGTGCTTTTTATTGGTCTCTATATATCGAATGGAAAAAACTTCTTGGAAAAAAAAGATGTATTGATACATCATCTCAATAGTAAAAAGCTTTCACACACTCAGGCCATTCTTCTTCTGAGGTTTAGTAGATGGAATTAAGATTCCTATGTGTGAAGCTAATTTCTCCACAACTGCTTGCTTTTTCTTTGGACTAGTAGGCAAAGACTTCTTAACTTTCCTTACTGCTTTTTCTAATGCTTGTGGTGATGAATATGCTCTAAAAGTCGGCGGTTGGCTCATAGCAGATTCTGACTTTTTTTTTGCTCTCATCTTTCACATTATCAGTTTTGCTGCTTCAGTTTCCTTTTTTTTTTTCAGTTTCTTATCCCCTTCTCTTTTTAGTCTTAAAACTCTCATTCCATTTTTGCCTTTTATTTTATCTTCAAGCTTTTTTTCAGCTTCACTTTGTCCAGCACGGCTCTTTCTTTTTCTTTCTACTGTGCTTGGTCCCACCATTTTGATTTCTGACAAAAAAATATTCTCTAATTTTTAAAAATATGTTAGCAATACTTTTTGAAATTTTAAAAGGAGGAAGTTATTTTAAAGAATCAAAAATGATGCGACTAACATAACAATAATATTTGTTACGTTAGTCACATTTGATAAGTTACGTTAGTCACAGCTCTAAATCATTAATAAATAGAACTGCATTATAATTTTTAAATGATTCATATAAGTTAGCTAACAAGTTAAGAAAATTCACAAAATAAAAATTCTAGAAGTACTTTCTGTAATTCAGGGTTCGTACGCGTCCTTAAAAGTCCTTATTTTTACATTTAGTCCTTAAAAGTCCTTACAAATCCTTATTTTTATGTCCCATTTTTAAAAATTCCTTACTTTTTACTCTGCCATTATTAAAAAATTTAAAATTTCACCGATTATCGTTTTTCTAATTCCTCCTTCTCGGTGGACGTGGCTCTTGCGGAATGGGGTGGGGGGACGACACTGCTTGCATTCCACGAATACATATCCATCGCATACACTTTGGGAAATAAGGGAGGAGTTACAGATGGCCTTTATTGGTCCATGGTACCATAGGAATGATTGTCAAAAGTGCTGTTACCATTTTTAGAACAGTATCAAAGTGATAAACCTTTACTTCCATTTTTTGCCAGTGATATTTTTAAAACTTAATGATTGCATTCAACATTTCAAAATTTTGAAACCAGAGAATGAAAGAATTGAGAAACCTGAGACTTTATGCAAATTCAACTTCAGTGACCCAAACTTGTATAATGATAAAAGTTAAGCGTATTTAGGATTTGCTGCAGAGCAACTAATAAAAGAAAAGATAAAAAAATAAGGAATTACCAGACAAAGATGTTTTCACACTCAGACAGGACAGTCGGAAAAACATAACAATGATAAAACATTTCATGCAGAAATGTTCTGTGAATTACGCACTAGTAAGACCTGCGATTTGCATTGATCCACGAGTAATGGCCGGATATCCTGAAAAAGCACAGGAAAAAATGAAAAAGGTATTGATTATGTTGTCGCAAAATAAACGTATTTTGGAAAAAGATTTGGACGAAATTTTGTTACTCTATGCAGATTTTCTGTTAAATATTGTAAAGCCAAATTCATTTGAATTTACTTCTTTCAATCCAAAGAGTGATTCCCTTGTTACTTTTTTACAAACTTATTTTAACAATAATCATTATGAAAAAGTTTGGAAGATTATCAAAATGGTATTAAAACTGTCACATGGACAATGAGGTTTTTCGGTGAACAAGGCCCTGGAAATAGAAAATTTTAAAGATGCTTCAGATATTTCCCAGCGTCTAAATCATGAATTTATTAAGCTGTCTGGGGCTATGTATGACTTGAAAATTACTAAAGAAATGAGGACGGCTGCCACCTCAGCTAGAGCAAAATACATGCAGTATTTAGAAAGTGAAAGACCCAAAGAAAAGACTGAAACAAAACAACTGAAACGAAAAGCTTTAGAGGAGAAAATAGAATTTTTAAAATAAAAGAAAATGTTCCTCCAAACGGACCTATACCAAACAAATGAGAAAGCAAATTATTTAGCTAAGGAGGCTGAAAAGTCAAAGGACATAAATTTATTTATTCAATCACATGAACTAAGAAAAACAATTTCTGAAAAAGAAATTAAAATAAATACCTTAGATGTAAACTTGAATGAAAAAAAGTTTGGAATTAAAAGATATTTAATTTGATTACCAGTTTCATGGTTTAGAATTATTTGTTTTAAAATAAAATAAAAGCCTTTATTTTGTAGGATAAGGTTCAGAAACATCAATGCTTTTAAAAAATAGTTGAGTGTAGATCTTTGAATATTAGTTAGAAAAAGGATGAGTAAACAGTGCTTTTCTTACTAAGAAAAATGTTTTTTCTTATTAAAAATATGAAAATTTATTGTGGGAATTTTCGCATTAAACATGTACAATATTAATTTTGCTATTTTAAAACCTAAATGAATTTGAACAGTTTTTAATGTAAATTTTTATTTTATGAAAAAGTGAGATATAAATTTCTGTACAAAAGTATTATGAAAATAATTTAAGAGTAAATAAGATATGTATTTAACTGATTTGACCATGCGTTATATGTGCATCAAATTATTGTATTTTTGAATTTATAATTAAACCATTTGTAGGTGTTATAATTCAATGAACAAATTGTGTGAAATCTTAAACATGTCAAGTGTTAGTTGAATCAGAATGAAAACGTATTGGGAATGTGTAATCTAATTATATAGTTGAGAAAACAGAACAGCTAAGTGTTTAAAACAATCAGAATTCTGTCTTTCATGCTAGAAGTTTGTGTTGCTGATCACCTCTAATAATAATTTGTTTAGTAAGGATTTAATTGATATTGTACCTAATAGTTTAAGTCTTCAGATTTTTATACAATCTTGGAGATTAATGTAATAGCAAATTTAAAAATTATAAGGTAAGTGCTCCAGTAGTGGGCCACTTGAGTTTTTAAGTTGAAAAACAAGAAATTCCAACATTCCAATGAAATAAGAGATCTGCCTCTGGTAGGCTGAAACCCTTATCAACTAAATACCAAAGGCACAGCCTTTATTTCCCGTTTAGTTAGGAGCTAGAAAGTTTGTTGCTGAAGTTGGTCTCTGAGGGAAGCATTTTTAGCTTATTCTTAGTGATTTCCTTAAGAGGTAACTCTTCATTCAACTATTTTTTAACATACATTCTATTTGTTTTTAAAATGAATTGTTATTGATATTATTTGATTATATGATGAATGTATTATAAACTATCTTTAAATAAAATAATATTGATAATTTATGGATAGTGAAGGGTGGTCCACTTTTGGAGCAATGTTTTATTAAATGCTCCAGTAGTGGGCCTAGGGAGGCCAGTACTGGAGCACATGCTTTCTCTCAAATAGACTGGTTTTGTGATGTTTAATAAGAAGGTTACATCTTGTAAAGTCTTTTTAATTAGATTTGCTTTATTTTTATCAGAACCAGTAGTGGGCCACATAGCCCACTTCTGATACACTAATCGCCCACTACTGGTACACTAATGGAACGTTCTGACCAATTACTTAAATAATAAATATTTTATAGTACTGTTGAGGAAAAGACTGATATTCAAGAATTAGTTGGGTTCTGTAACGAGGCAGACAATAATAACTATCGCATTGCTGGACCACTGAAAAATATTCCATCACCATTTAAAAGGGCTCTTTTCTGGCTGCAGAGGCAAGATGATAAAAGAAAAAAAAAAAGATTTATTCAACATAAAATATCAAGATTTAATATCCATAATTCCCCAAACAGAACTTAAAATGAAAGATCGATAATTAGCATATACCTTTAATAAAAAATTGGCTGCTAGAGAAAAAACTTAAATCTCATGTGACTAGAATCTATAAATAAACGATTTCACCTATATCAAGCCATTTTTATTGCATTTTTATAGTGTATAATGTTAATATATTATTATTATTACTAAATATAATGATTTTATTCTTTTTTCTTTGGCACAATCGACAAATCTGGGTGGCCCACTTTTGGTATGCCGACTACTGGTACATCAAAAGTTTGCTATGCCCGCTTCTGGTGCATAGGAGTGATCTAAGTTTTTAATTTTTTAAATATTATATTACAATTATTTTGATATTTCAGGTGATTATTATTTTAGATAAAAGTTTGAACAACCATAAAAAAATACAGATTAGCGAAACTTCTCAAAAGTTTAGATGATAATTGAGGAAATACCCTTAAGTGGCCCACTACTGGAGCATTTACCTTAACTTCTATTTAATTTTTTTTGTCTCCCTAAGTAGATTCCTTAAATAGAACTCATTAAATAATTTATATTGAGTATACTTTTTCAATCGCATTTCTACAAAAAGAAATATGGAGTATAGAAAATTTTTCTTTTGAAAATTTAAAAAAAAAAACCAAATCATGAATAATGAAATTATGTTTTATATTATAATGACATACGTCTCTTAATGCGAAATTGAATCTAAGCTGCAATAGGCTCAGGCGGGGTAAAGTGGTCATACATCAAATAAAATGCTATAACTTTGTAATGAATATTGGTATGAATGTAATTTTTTTTATTTTAGCTTTGAGTAGTTAAGAACTAAGTTTACCATTCAAAATTATACTAATTGCAACACTTTCATAAGAGAAAACAACCATTTTGTTTATTTATGTAACAGTTTGAAGTTGGAATACCTAATTTAACTTCTCTCCTACATTTTATTTAATTAAGTTTCCATTAGATTGACTCTGCAGAAAGCTTCATATAGATCTTAAGAATACTTCCTCATTAACAGATAAGCTGAATTAATTACAGATATGTTATAGTAATTTAAGTAAGATGGGGCAAAGTGGTCATAGGGATAGGCTTAACATGCATCATTGTTTTAAAATTTCTTAAGCTTAATTTATTAGACAGGTGTTAATTAAATATTAATTTAACATATATTACAGATTATAATTAAAGATTTGAAACTGGATAAACCCAATTTTTGTACCAAAAGTATCGCATAACGCATATAAGAAATCAGCCAATTGCAAAAAAGGATGTACTTTTTAATGCATCAGCAAATGATTTCATGCTACCTTTTATTTTTTTACAAAGGAGCTCATTTATATGAGCAATAGACTAAAGATAGCTCTAAAATAGACTAAAAGTATAGCTTCAAAGACCTTACTTTATCCAATTTTCTTTAGAATTGAAAAAAAAAGTTTTTTTTATTTTTATTATCTATACTTATAAAAGGCAATGTTTGTGTGTGTGTGCCTGCATGCGATGTCCAGACGAATCTATCGCACGTACAACTTTGAAATTTGGCACACAGGTAGTCCTAACGGTGATGGAATGCACGTCGAAGCCGAAATTTTAAAATTTAATGTAGAAAATTTTTTATTTAATGTTTTATATTGTTTTGGTTGATTTTTCGCACTAATTTCTCAATAGAATGGTTTCGAATAAGTGTACGACAAAAATAGACACACCATCGGAAAGAGCATGCGATTTCCGTTCTAATGAAGTTTTGAATTTCTAACGTAATTTACTGAATTTTGAAAAAAAATTTAAAAATAGTCGGTTAAGCCTAATACACTTTGTTTGGAATTTCAATTTCTTGCATTTGCCGTTCTAATTTTGTTATCAATTTGAAATATGTTGAAGTAATAAACATAACGTTTCTCTGTGATTTAAGACAAGAATGGTTAAAATTGAACAATTGGTTGAATTTTAATTATTTTTTTTCTGAAGTGTTAAAAAATTTTCGCCTCAAAATTCTCTTTACGGTTCTTCAATCGGTTCTAATCAAGGTCGTATGACGTATTTTCCCAACATGCATTTCGTCGAAATCACGTGACGACATAACCCCTTTGCTTCGCATCGACAGATGATTCTTTTAATTTGTTTTCTTTTATACTGTTTGACAGTTGAGTATACGGCTGATATGAAAAAAAAAGAATTTGGAAGCCCTTCTAGGAGGGCACCATTTTTTTTTTTTCTTGACCGAATCAAATCGGCTATAGTTCTAGACCAATGATGGCAATTTTTCCTTCTTTTTTGATTACGGATTGAAAAGAACTTTGGAATGAATAGGGGATAATAGCCTTTGTATCTGAAAATCCCAAAAAACCCTTTTTCAAATCAAATCAAACGGCTGATATCTTTAGCTAGAAAAAATGAAATATGATTTCAAGGAGCTATTTACATAATATGGCTTAAAAGTTTAAATCTGAAGTGAAAGATTTTCTCTCTTTTTCTTTTCTTCTTTGATTCATTTTGGATATATTTAAATACTCTAGAAATTATGTTTGTCTGTATCTTTCGAGGCGTATTGTTCCATTTGAAATCGTTTAAGATTTCATTCGGTTTTCATTCTTTAACATTTTATCTGGTGTATAGGAATCAATCTTTTAAATCCTAAAAAAAAAAAAAAACTTTTTCGAAAATATAGGTTTATTTTTTACTCTGTACTGTCAAATGTCATTATCGAGGAGAAAAATAAGCGGGAAAAAAAATAATTTGTATCTTTTGTTTTGATTTGGATTTCAAAACTTTTTCGTGTCATTGTGGGTGGATTTTTTTTCTCTCATTTTGTTGAAGTCCTGATTCCACGGGCAACGGTGTGAACGTACTGCTAGTTATTTATGATGGGTACGGAAGTTGCATGACTTATGGAACAGTAAAAAAGACTATGCGTAATTGCACTATAATTTTTGTATAATTGCACTCCAAAAGATTTGATATGAGCTGTACTTACAACCTTATAACCAACTGTTTCATACATAAAGTGGCAATACAGAATTCAAGAAAAAAAAGAAAACAAGTTCAAAAACAATAATGAAGGTTTGACAAGAAATTAGTAATAAAACAACTACAAAAAGAAAGAGATGCAAGAAAACTGATAAAAATTATGCAAAGAAAAACTTGATAAAAAGCAGAAAATGTTTTATTCAGTCAAGTGAATCCACAATTGCAGATAATAAATTATCACAGTATTTCTGTGGGATGTTGGCAAAATAGGAAGGGGAGGGGGCAATCAAAGAGCTTATTGGACAGGATTTTAATAAAATAAGAGATTTTCTGTCAATAAAATATTTAAAACTCCAGACTATTACACCTTTCTTGAAAATCATAATGTTGAATTGAAGAGTCGGATATCCTTAAAATTCTTGATAAGTCAACTTTTGATCCTAGGTTATTAAAAATATATAATTTGAACAAATAAACTGATTTTCTTTTAAAGTTGAAACTATATTGAGTTTTTTTTATTAAAATGTTTAAAAAAACTTTGCTTACTTATAAGTTTTAATGCTTATTTTTTTGATTATGACCACTTTACCCCACCCCATGGGGTAAAGTGGTCATAAAAACATGACAAATAGAAGGTGTCATAAAATTGTTAAAATCAATTATTTTCCCCCAAAATTTTAATGCAATGTGTTCTTCAATAGTGCAATGTAAAATAACAATAAAAAAATGCTAAGTATTTTAACAAATTCTTATATTTATAATCCACCTAAGTTAAAAAATGTGTATTTTATGACCACTTTATTCCACCTGACCCTATTTTTGTTGTGGTATTTGATAAATTTTCAAAGTGTATGATGCTTTTTTTTTGTTACAGTTTAGATGCTGTGAACTAGTTGAAACATTTTACTTAAAAAACATGTATTTCTTTAATAAAATGTTTTAAAATAGGAACTAAGAAAATGTTGGATTCTATTATCAGTCTGTGGATATTTTAAAATCTTTTTTTTATTTAGTCTAAAATTTTACATAGTAATTAACATTCCAATTCTATCTTTCTTTTAAAATGCAAAAGTTTCTAAGGAGAGTAGAAACTTTAAACTGAGATTTACATTTGCAATTTATAACTGTACCAGGGATTCGATTGTATTTTTGAAAAATTATGTAAATATTACAAAATGCAGTTTGAATATTGTATTTTTCCTTAATAGTGTTTAAGGGAAAGCAAGCAGATACAACTTAAGTGTATAAACAACAAAACTCTTATTCCTTGCGTCAGTTAATTAAGCAGCGATCACTGGTTATAATCTGGTATGTGTGTATGATTATTTTGTAGTATTTGACTTTTTCAGTTATGTAAATACAAAGAATCATTTATGATCAGGAACTAGCGTACGGATCAAAAATGAATTGTGTGTGAATTGTTTCTTGTGTTTAAAAATGAGTTTGCACTCCATAAGAGAAAAATGGCGTGTTTGTTAATAAATGAGAAAATGGCTTGTATTTTCTTTATTCCCCCTTCAAATTAGGTTTTTTTTTTTTTTTTTTTCATTTTGTGGTTTCGTTTTTCAACTGTTGGGAAAAGAATTTTCACTTTCTTTTAATGATTTATGTATTTGTATAACATAATATTAATGAATTTGTTTTTTCAGAAAGTGAAGAATTTAAGTTTGAAAAGGAAATATCTGCCTCCAGACAGCAGCTGCAACAAAGTACAGAATCATGTACCAAATTAAAATTACAAATAGCAGACCTAGGTATTGAAATTTATTCTTCATACTTTTTAGATAGATTCCTTATAGGAAGTGTACCTATTGTAGTGGTTTTCATGATGCAACTTCCAGAAAATTTATGCAAATCTTCACTGATCATGACCCCTAAGACCCAAAATAACTCCTCGTTCAAAAGTTTATATGTAGAGGTATATATATATATGTATAACCTTTCACCCATATTATCTTGAGAACATGATAATTAGTGTAATTTTGATTAGTATTGAACCAGTGAGGGATATTATAAGGACAGTGATAAATCTTGGTCAAGTTCGTAGATGGACTATCCAGCTAGAAGGGTATGGAAATAGTGGAGAGTTAAAATTTTCTTTTCCCCATAACTTCATCATGATTGAAGATTAAAAAGAAAATTCAAATTAGGCGAATTTATTGCCTGAAAGTTTTTTGATAGCTACAGTTGGTTAGAAGTTATATGAGCTGAAGTGATTTTTCACCCTATCCCACTCTTACTTAAACTGCCTTTTAACCACTTTACAGTTTTGCCTGAACGCCGTTCAGAAACTGCGAAAGGGGACTTCCTTGATTTGCCCCGAACACCGCTTGGGCATGTAATTTTTCTAAGCCAATCCACCGATTTTCCTGGCCTTTTCTTTCTTTTTTTTTTAAATTTGCAATATTTCTAGTAAATGGCTCTATCAGTCTAATTAATGTTGAATAGCAAAACAAGTGCAAATCAGTTTTTCGGGCAGGTCAGGATAGGAAAACCAATTTTTAGGTGCTTTTTTCTCCTGCAATTAAAAATTATCAAAAAATTAATAAAATCACTACTTCTGACTGTTTTGACTGCTGATTTGAATTTATAAAATCAATTTGAATACAAAATTACTTACAAAAAGTGCTTATTTTTGGACTCAATATGGCGGAAAAAACTGTTAAGTGGTTAAACTATGTATGCTACACCTTGTTGGAATGCTCTCATCATTTGCATTTATTTCCACTCTGTTTTATTCTTGTGGCTGTCATCCTAATGAAAATACAGGACGAAATGTTATTTGCCTTGTATCTCGAGACAAAAGGAATTTGTCTTCCGGTATGCTGACGGGGATTTTTGTATACTTTTTTTTGTAAGGTTTGAATAAATTGTAATGTATTTTAGCCAAACCTTCTAAATTACTTAATATGGGTACCTGGTAGTTTTATTGTTGGAGAAATTTGCAACTCCTGATATCATTTAGGAATAAACCAAACTTTGTTTAATGTGGAACGAAAACATACAAGGAATTCTAGACATTATTTTACTTCCTGCCAAATTGTATTTTTTTGAATAACTGAACCCTTTCAAATAAAAAAAATAAAATAATCATAAATCAAATAATCAACCATAAATAAATCAAATCATTAAACTTTTCCCTTTCAAATAATTTAAATAATTATCTTTGGTATCATGAATGGAGAATTGTTTTGCACAGTTATCGTGTTCTCTTCTTAAAATTATACTTGTCTTTTATTAGTAGATAAAAGAAAAGTAGTTCTGGAAGATTGCATTAAAAAATTTCAATAATAAAATCAAAATATCATTCTAAACTTTAAAAAAAAACACTTCATATTGGTTTTTTAGATGCTCCTTGTATATTTATTTCCAATCCATCTTGAGCATGGAATATTATAAACTATTTTTAATAATGTGTAATGCAAAATTAAAAAGTTTTTGTATTATACTGTTTTGACATTTTTACTAGAGAAATTAAAATATTTAAGTTGTATTATGTTTTAAAATCTGTTTACAGTATTTTTTGTGTATAATTATTTATTGATCATTATCACTTTCTATGTTATTGTTGAACATTTTTATTCAAAATATTAATTATTTTTGAAATTGTTAAGAAGTTTGGTACAATTCTATTTGTAGTGCCTCAGACAAAAACCTGTCAAATTTTAGTGATAACTATTATCCTATGACAGTGATGAATGTTGGTGCCCTTGAAAGCTGGACTACGATGGTGTCCTCCTAAAGGAATAGCAACAGAAGCTATTTTTTCTCCCTTTTGTTAAAAATAAAATTGTCTGTTTTCAAATTTGGTTCTGTTTTTTACAAAGAAAGTTTGGTACTTGCGTATTAACGCCACCGCAGCTACAGATTTGGCGGTTTTTGTACTTGCGTATTAACGCCGCCGCAGCTACAGATTTGGCAGTTTTTAAGTGCCGCCAATTTGGCGGGTTTTGTACTTACGTATTAACACCAATTTGGCGGCTTTTAAGTGCCCCCAATTTGGCGGTTTTTGTAAACAAGTTTGCTCTTTATTGGCGCATTACCGCCAATCTGTAGCTGCGGTGGTGTTAATACATAAGTACCGAAAATTTCTTTATGTACTCATCATATATTACTTTTAGAAAATATGCTAATCATTCTATTTATCTTGAGTATTAGAGTATGGTCTTTTTAAAAACAATGAAATGTGCAATGGTTATTGATATATTACAGATAATGTCAATAAATCATGCTCTAATGATTTACTGATGCTGCTGCTTTTTAAACTGCTTTCTTTGTTTGTAAATAAGAGGGAAAATATCTAGCCAAATTTCTGTCTTAAAAAATATTGAAAAAAGTCCGTCTTAATTTCTGTTTCTTGTTTGTTTTTTCGGTTTGTAGAAATATTTAATTTTTTTCTTAAAATTTTAGAGGAAAATTTAAATTCCACTCAGAAGCAATGGAGAGATTTGCAGAAAAACCACGATTCTGCTATGTTGGAATTGGTGAGTATGAGATTTATTTAGTTATACCTTTGATTTTAAATTTTCCAAGTGACCAGTTTTTGTGATAACTTGATTTTAAGTTTTGAAAGTGTGTAAGCTGAACTTTTTGATATATAAAAGAATCTGATATTTTAAGAATGCTTTATCTATATAATTTTAAGAAAATATGCAAATATCCTTAAACGATATCCACTTTTAAGCTCAATATGATAAACAGAAAAAGCTGGTTTTATTACTTGAAGAGTTAATCTATGTATAGCATTTATTAGGCCAGCAACATCATAAATCTTTGAATTTTTAATATCTGCTAAGCTTATTTTTCCCATTTCAATTTGAATAATTTTTCTGTATTAATACTAATTTGCAATTTTCTTCTTTTTTTGCATGACTGTGATGTCATGATCATATTTTTCTTTTAGAGTATATTAATTTCATCTTTGTGTACTAGAAATAATAAATTTGAAATAATGATTTATTATCTCTTCTCGGAGATGGTAGTTAATTTACTGTAAAACTCATGTTAAACAATAGGTGGTGAGGAGACATCCAATATACTTCAGGATTGTTATTTTTGCCTATATGACTACGAGTCATAGGATTTATATCCATTTGAAGTTTTCTTTAAAATATTCCAATTAATATTTTTTTAATGTCTTAGAAGAAAACAGTTTATTGAATAAAAATTTTATGCAAGTTTTTTCTTAATTTTTGTATTAATTATTTAATTATTGTTATTTATAGAAACTAAAATTTAAGCAGCATTCTTGCTTTTATACCTCTGTAAAATCAAACATTATTTCTTATTTTTTTATTGCAGTTAATCTTTTCTAACTTAGTGCTGAACGCATAAAAGTTTATTTTCTATGTTTGTTTGTGACAAAATTCAACTATTCTTACAAATTATTTACTACAAATTAAATCTTTATTTTGTTTGTTTGTATAGCAATCTGTAAAAAGAGAAAATGAGCTGTTAAATCAAGAAAAAAGAAATCTGACTGAACAACTGGAAAAGCGAAGAAATGAAATTGAAAAGTTGAATGGTAATTATTTTATAACGTAACGTTTTGTTTCTGTTTTTGAAATAAGTTCATAATGAATGGGTGAATCTTAATAGAGATTTTGTAATTTTGCAGAAACCTTCTGAGAAAGCTTTAGCAATGCATTCAGTTTGTCTCTATTTTGTGTCCTTCAATACTTTTATGGATTTAAAAAATCTTGTTGTCTTTTTTTCTTTTCAAAGGATAATTTTTAAAAAAATTCATTCTTCAAAAAAATCGTAAATATTTTCTATCATTTGCTGGTCTTCTAAATGTAATTTTTCTCCATATATTTTTATAAATAATCATGTTTAAATTATACAGATGCATCAGTACCTAATAGTCTTGAATTTGGTGCATCAGTCTTTAAATTCTGATTACATGTCACGAAAACATATATATTTTAATAATAAATAATCATTAATATATATATATTTATCCTGAAATTGAAGTAACGGTCAACGTGGTTTGGCTATGTGCCAAACAGACTCGAACTCGGAGGGCTGTCTGCCACTATAAATTTGCATACCCTGTTTTGAATTAATTTAGACAGGTTTTATGAGCTGAGTTAGTTTATGCTGCTTTATCCAGGATAAGTAAAAAAAAAATAATTCTGTTACCCGTTTAATGTTGATTGAAATGAGTTACTTGATTTACTTAATGATGAATGCTTTCGTTATTTGTGGTGCATTCTATTGCGAATCGCTATTTGTTACCTTTAAAGTTATGATTTGAGTGTTGGTAAATGAGTTCTGTTTTTAAAGCTATTAAAAGTAGTTCTTTCATAAGATTTGAATTTGTGGTGCATGCTTTTATTTTGTAACTTTCGTTTTTGTTAATAGTTCTTTTTTAAGATTTGAATTTGCATTGTTTTAATCAGACAAAACAAAAGTGATTGCTAAAAGTAAATTATTTATTTCTTGCTATGAATTTAGAATAACTTGGTTTTTGTTAAAAGGGTTCTTTCTTAAGATTTGAATTTGTGGTGCATTCTATTCAGGGTTGCGGTGATTTAAATCAGTTGATTAAAATCGCGATTTAAATCAACTGATTTTTTAAAAAAAAATCACTGATATAAATCAATTTATTTTAAATATCAAGTTAGTATGCTTTAATGAAATAAAATTGTTCATGTATCTTTAAATAGTGATTTTAAAATATTTTTAAATGTTTATTTAAAGAAAGAATATATAGAACATAAAAATATTTCATTGAATTGGTGTAACTAGAGTACTTTCCATATCTTTATTTTTGAGAACACAAGCAAATTAGATTTTGAATAAATCTCTAATGAGCAACACAATAAAATACAAAGTGTGAGATGCCCCTTTTTTATAAAATGAAATAAATATTGTGAAAGGATCATGTTCACAAAGCAAGAACATACTAAAATGCAGTGAGTTTAGTTTTAATATCGGAGAAAATTAAATAGTGTTGGGAACAACAAAGTTTTTATATAGATTAATGTTCAAATGTAAGATAAGTAGTACGTATAAATGTTCCAAAAGAAATACAAACATCTACATAGTACAATTTAAACTATGATCTATACTTATAAAAGGCAATGTTAGTGTGTTCATGTGCGCAATGTCCAGACGAATCTATCACACTTATAGTCATGAAATTTGACACACTGCTGATGGTGACTCAATGCACTTCGAAACCTGAATTAAAAAAATTTAATCTAGAAAATTTTTTATTTAATATTTTGTGTTTGGGGTGATTTTTTGCTCTTAATTTCTCAATGCTTAGTAAGAAGTAGTCTGTTCTCAAGGTCAAGGTGAAATAAACCCTAATCCAAATACTTGAAAGGTGAGAAGAGTATGCTATTTAGTTCTTGGAAGATTGCAACATTCCTAAGACATCCTTAGTCTATTGTCCAATAAAGGGTAGAGAAGGATCATTCTTATTTTTTTTGAAAGGAAATTGGATTTTTAGACATTTGTGCAGTTCATGTAAAAGAGAGCCTGCTTCTCACTTGTGCAAAATTTGCTTGATCAGAAGAGCCATATCTAAAAATTTTATATATTCTAACACACAATAATATATCTGTAGTCAAGAAATGTAATTTTTATTATATTGCTTTTTTCCTTAATAAAATTGTCTTATATTTCAAAAGTATATTATTCTTTATATTTAGTTCATAAATATTTTTTAAACAGTTGTTTCATGTTTGAATTAATTTTTTAAAAAAATATGTTTTTTTTTTTTTTTAAAAGAAAGTACAGCTTTAATGACTGGTATGTTGTTATATATATAATTCTACGACTGTAGACCTCATTGTCTAATATACAGATATTAAATATATATATATAGTTTAAAAAAATCATTAAAATAAAAAATAATCTCGATTTAAATAAAAAAAAAATCTGATTTAAATCAAATCGATTTTTTTTGAAAAAAATAAAAAAAAATCAACAACCCTGATTCTATTGTGAATCAGTATTTGTTTAAATCTGATCGTAGTCATTAATTATAATGTATTTTGCAAAACTAAAGTTAGTGTCAATTGATTCATGATTTCTGTTTATCATGCTTTTTAAAATTTTTTAAGCACTCTGCCAATGTGCGTGAAATTTCCTACTACAACTTTCTTTAATAAATATGTGACAGTCAGATCTGAGATATTGTTGGCAAGCTAAAAGCCTGTACTTTCTTTAAAAAAGTAAAGCCTGTACTTCTGTAATCTTTTAGTATATACATATGCTTAATACACAAAATTATGTATATGTATCAATCCTTAGTCTTGAGTTTGCTGCATCAGCCATTAATTACTTACTGATTAAAAGTCTGGAAGCTGCCATTTGCACAGATGGCCGAGCAATTGAAACAGATATTTTATTGTATAACCTTTTATTTTCTGTTATAGTGTTTCGTTAATATTTTTAAATGCTTTTGATTTTTTCTTTTTTTTCACCCTTATGTTTCTTTCTAATCTGTTCAGAATTCTCCTTAACTTCGAAACAGCATGTTATGAAAACTTGTTAAAAATTTTTACTCCCTTTGCTTTTCACTAGATGATCTCAAGAGTTTATTGGATCAAGTAACAGCAGCCAATGAAGCCAAATTTGAAGCTATTGCCTCTGCAGAGGAATCTAAATTGAAAGAATCAAATTTACAGGTATAAAGCTTGCTAGCCAAGAAAAAAAAGTTTTTAAAAATATTATTTATTACATGTATTTCCATTATTAACCCTTCGAGGATGGCCGCTTGCTCAACGATACGAGCAATTGGCACGCCTGTGTGACACTCATCCTCAAAGAGTTAAATCACTAGCTGTGTTTTGACTCGGCTGGTTACTGATGGAACTGACATAGTTTTAAGTAAATTCTAGTTTTATGCAGCCAATTTTGACATGCCATTTGTTCATCCATTTCTACTTATAAATATGCACAGTGATGAGATTTTTCCGCTTTTTGGTGGATTTCCGTTTTTTTTGTTATTTTGGAGAAATTCCGTTTTTTTTTTGTCTTTTTTTTCTTTCAAAATTTCCTCCCCCCCGCGCAGATTTCCGATTTTTTTCCCCCGCAGAAATTTGCTTTTTCTTCCGAAAATTCTCCTTTTACACAAAGAAAAAGAAATCTTTCGTTTTCGAAAGAAAATTCTGGGAAAATATGCTCGACTGTGTGGCTTAACTCCACCGGCTAGGAAACTAGCCAATTCATCTCCAACTGACGAATTAACATTATATCAGCAAACTCTAAAAGGATGAATATTCCAACAATCAGTGCCATCCAAAGTATTAAGTATCACCTTTCTGCAGAAAAAAAACCCTCTGTGGCATATTTTGCAAAAAAAAAAAAGATTTTTTAAAACTTGTTTATTAACTTTTAATGTGAATAATTTAATAGTCTTTCTTATTTATATGTACTGAATTATAAATAATTAAGTTATTAATTATTATAGTGTAATATTTCCATCATGCTGCATGTTCTGATGTTTCACTTCTTTTGCGTATAAATTATGGTACAATTTTTTTGCTCTCGTACGATTTCAGTCTTTTTCCTTTTTTGCCATTCTCATCCCTGTATGCAGAAAAATGTGTTCTTTTTAGATAACTTCTCAAGATAAATAAGTTTAATATTATGCTAGAGTAGAATCTTATAAAGCATGTTTATGTACTTAGTCTGAATTCTTTTTAAAATAATGCTGATTGAGAACTTGCAAGACAGAACTCATTGATGCTCGGAATTATGAGCCCCTCCCTCACTTGAACTATTATGGCATTTTTAAAAACTGCAAACTCTGATTTTACCAGCAAATATTGGCATAATTTGGAAAATATTTTTTAAATTTATTTACACATAGTTATTTATTTCTACATGCATATCAAAATTTGTTATGGTTTTGCATAGTTTTTTATTTAGTTGTTTAGAGATGTGTTCATATTTTATTTTCTCGCTGTATAAAATTGGCTCAAAAAATAAAAAAAACTTGTCTCTATTTTTTTTTTTTTTACAGTTTAATGAGTCTCGATAAATTGAATTCATGAATTTTATTGTTGGAAACTTATTGACCTTCCCTCTAATTCAACTGATTGTTCATTATGAAAGTAATGTATCCCCAATCCTGTATTTACGGAACTTCGATAATATATAAAAATAAAATTCTTGTAACGTTTACCTCCTGTATATTGGCTGCAATTGTTCTTTATAGGTTTTTTGTACCGTAGTGTTTATTTTCTAGATTCCTGTTTACTTTCCAATTGTTTGATGTTTTGTCATTAATCAAGAAATTTTGGTACTTTTCCGTTAGCTGGGCACAAGCGAAAAATCGCCAAATAATGTAAAATTTCACCAAATTTCTTACAACCATTCTCTTGGCGACTTGGCTCGTGTTTGGTTCACAATTGGCGACATTTGCACCCGGCTAACGGAAAATCACTTCGCTCTTGGCGACTTGGCTGTTCGGAATTGGCGACATTTGCGCCCGGCGGACGGAAAATCGCTTTGCTCTTGGCAACTTGGCTCGCGTTTGGTTCACAATTGGCGACATTTGCGCCCGGCTAACGGAAAAGTACTGAAATTTTGTACACAAGAGTGAATTCTAATTGTAAATTTTAGTAATTTCATAAGTAACTTAATTTTAACATGCGTTGTAAGAAGGAGCAAACCTTGAGCTAGAAATGGCCATTTTCATTTTATTAAATAGAACTAGTCCATACCACCTGTTGTATGGTGAAGTGCCAGGTTTGGTTTAGCCTTGCCTTTGGGCACCCACCAATCCATAGCCTACAGTAGTTTATTTTGTTTTTACTTTACATTAGAGTTGCATTTCGAATATCAACCATGCTGTCATTGTGTTCATGAGGGCAGGTCAAATCATAAGTTACCTAGCATGTTTTCATAGACTTAATTATTGTACAAGATATTCAACTTTTGCATTTTCATTAGATCATTTATTCATATTTCTGTTTTTTAGCATCAAGTTAATCGTTTAGAGCAGGAGAAAGAATTACTGAATCGACAGATCAGCGATTTGAATGCTGAGTTAACTCAAAAGAACAGCGAAATTCATACTCTGAAAAGAGAAAAATCTAACAGTAGTTTAGAATTGAAAACTTTGTTAGAAGAACGAGCTGATGAAGTAAGTATTTGAGAATTTCTTAAATATTTCTTTCTGATCTTTAATGTGATGACTTGCATATTCTTTTTTTAAAAATTTCCCCCTCATTTTATTACAAGTTTATTACATTGAATTGAATTTAATTTTAGAGATATTTTTTAGAAAGTGAAAATTTCAGTTAAGAATGATTTTTTTTTATACATATGAGCAATTAAATGCAAACATGTTTTTTTTCTAAAATTTAGATATAATCTTTAGACTTGTCCTTACTTTGTTATATTAAAAAGCAATAAACTTCTGTACTTTTTTCTGAACTATAAAGATGGCATAAGATTTGAGAGAGAAGCTGAATAAAAATGTCATTTCTTGTCATAGCCCCCTGCCTTTGCAATGCATTTTGATCAGTGGTCCTGGAGCTTTTTTTACTCCTTAGAAGAAGGCTTTTGGTTGGATGGCCAATCATTGATGTGCCACATCTTGCATGCCATTAGACAGCAACGAGCATGTAATGCATCTTTGAGAGGTCTGAAGAAATGAAAGTCGGATGGAGGCAAGGTTCATGCTTCAGAAACCCAAACAGCTTTTGGATGCAAGACAGGGTTCACACGTGTCCTTAAAATTCCTTACTTTTACATTTAGTCCTTAAAAGTCCTTACAAATCCTTATTTTTATGCCCCATTTTTTAAAAGTCCTTGAAAGTCCTTACTTTTTGCCACCTCAGCTAGAGCAAAATACATGCAGTATTTAGGAAGTGAAAAATCCAAAGAAAAGACTGAAACAAAAAGCTCTAGGAAGAAATAGATTTTTTTAAAACAAAAGAAAATGTTCCAAACAAATGGGGAAGCAAATGATTGAGCTAATGAGGCTAAAAAGTCAAAGGGCATAAATTCATAATAAGGACATTTATTCAGTCGCATGAACTAAGAAAAACAATTACTGAAAAAAATTTAAAATACATACCTTGGATGTAAAATTGAATGAAAAAAGTTTGGTTTTGATTACCAGTTTCATAATTTTTTTTCATCAATTTATTAACTCATATTTTTTAAGAGTTTTTGTCGTGTTAAATTTGTAATGTATCTTCTATGTTTTATATTATACTTTATCATGTAATAGGTTGAATTTGCAAAAATGAGACACTTTATTTAAAAATGCGTACGACAATTCATTAAGTTTATTCAATTTAGAGGTCCTTATTTTTGGGTTTTTTTATTCCTTAAAAGTCCTTGATTTTCTTTTAAGGAAATGTGTATGAACCTTGCAAGAGTATCTGGTGGTGTGGGCTTGCATTATCATACTGCAACACCTCTTTCTTCAGGTGTGTTTCCAGGCTGTTTGTTAGCGAATTTGCTGTATTCATACGGTTGATTGCATGCCCCCATTCTGGGTTGTCCTTGAGTAGAGGCCATGATACATCCGTCTCGCACAATGACGAAGCATCTGGCATTGCTTTTTACTTTCTCGTATACAAAGAGAAAGTATTGCAATCATCAAAAAATTCGAATTCGAGATTTTGACGAATCCCCACGTTTTAGACCTCCCTGAGTCCGAAAAACTCAATTTGGGAATTATGTCTGTCTGTCTCTGAACACGACAACTCGAACTATTAGAGCTACGGGGATGAAATTTGTTACGTGGTCTTTAAACATAATTTGTAGATTTCTATCAAATTTTGGACAAAATCCGTCTACGGGAAGTCTGTTTGTATGTCCGTGGTCATGTGAACAGTATAACTCAAAAACTTGAATAGCTAGATGGATAAAATTTGGTACGCGGTTTTAACGTCCTGAATGTAGGTCCATATAAAATTTTGGGCCAAATCCGTCGAAAGGTTGGTCTGTGTAGTCACACACTTGTAAAAATTATATGCCCTAAACCTTTTGGCGTAGATAAATAAAAATTGGTATGACGTTTGCTAATATTAATTATAGATCTGTGCTCAAATTTCGTTTCAATCCATTGAAAAAAAGGTGTTCAAATTGCATATTTGGTTCAAAATGCACATTGCGACTCTGTGTTGGCGAGCGTTTCGCTTATTTTACTCTACTAAGTTAGTAGAGTTGGCTTTGGACCTTGGCGGTCTACGAAATTGTAGCTTCGGATGCGCTTCGGAAATTATGGCAACCCCTTGAACCCGAAATTTCATTTTCTGAAATTTTCCAGATGGAAGGTATGGTTAAACCTTGCGTGATATTTGTAGTAAGATTTCGTTCTCAAAAGCTTTAAATAAAGTTGTGGTACCTCAGCGCGCGTAAAAATTGAGAACTTATGCAATTTTTTTAATTGTTATTTTCCTTTTACACATAATCATAAAAATTTGCGCAGGTCATTCTAAAATTATAATGACTCGGAGTTCAGGAAGCAAACGGGACAAATAGTATATGAGACGTTTGGCAACACTAGTTAGAGGGAAAATGACACTTTTTTGGGAAGTATACGAGAAAGTTTAGGGGAGACCACTCCCGCTGGTTTCGTTGGTGGATGTTTTCACTGCAGACTCAGCCTCTTGGTTTTGGGCTTGCAATGACGGAAGTGGTGATTCTGTGCAAAATGTGTTACATTCCAGCATGGCGATTGAGAAAGCATTGGTGAATGTCAGCATATACAACAATTCCATTTATGCACTTTTTGGTATGCAACCTTGGCATGTACCTTATAGAACCAAGCTCGCCGTAAATGATATGGTAGGCCGACCCGCGACTGATCTGCATAGCCATCGTGACTTTCAGTCTTGGCTTGGTATTATGTTCTTGCTGAATCATTGTATATTTGGCATTGTATTTTAACTGCCATCCTACTTCTACATCATGTTTCCTTTTTTGTGGCCGTTTCATAACTTCTTGATCCACAGGGTTGTCTGTGGTAAATTATTGACCTCCTAATGTATGTTGAGCCTTCATTTAACCAGGAAGCTGATAACTGCTCACTGTTCCTTCTTGATGCATACTGCTAATGGTATGGCCATGTTTACCTTTCAACAGAATGAAGAGAAATGATGCCATTGCTATCAAAATTTACTTATCTATACTTAAAAAAGGCAATGTTTGTGTGCGTGTGTGTTTGTCTGCAATGTCCAGACGAATCTATCGCAGTTACAGCCATGAAATTTGGCACACAGGTAGTCGTAATGGTGACTGAATGCACCTCGAAGCCGAAATTTTTAAATTTGATCTAGAAAATTTTTTATTTAATGTTTTGTGTTTTGGTTGATTTTTCGCACTAATTTCTCAATAGAATAGTTTCGAATAATTGTACGACAAAAATAGATGCACCATCGGAAAGAGCATGCGATTTACGTTCTAATGAAGTTAGTTTTGAATTTCTAACGTAATTTACTGAATTTTGAGAATTTTTTTAAAAATTGTCACTTTCTCCTTATATTGTTAACTGTCAATTTTTATTTCCTCGCATCCAACGTTCTAATAAACCTATGATTTTCAGTTTTTTTGTGGTAACAACAGAAGTATTTATCTCTCATTTAAAACAAGAACGGTTAAAATATCTTTGTCCGTTCGTTTGTAATAATTTTTTTTCTTAAAGGGTTAAAAAAATTCTTTTCGAATGAAGTTCTTTCTCCGGAATGGTGAGTTTCTCCCTGGCTACGGCTAGCGGCATCTGTTGGAATTATTCTCTTCTCACTTTTTAGCATGTTTTGCTAGGAATAATTAGAAATCATTTCGTTGGATGCAAGGGTTTAGTCGTAAATTAAGCAGTGCTGGAAGATTCTGACATGGGTGATAAGTTGGCTTTGAACTTCTAATGTAATTCGCTGAATTATGAGAGAATTTTTTTCGTGATGAGCTAAAAGAGTTTCTTTACCATCTGCGTAAAATGTGCCATAGCTTTTCGCGCAAGCTCCAGGAGGTGATGAAGGGGTTACTGTCGTGACCTTCAAACGTCACGGTACTGTGGCTTGAGACTGTATTGCATCAGCATAATTTAGATACACCATTGCTGTATAATAAAGATTTTCATGTTGCAATTTTTTATTGTTTTGGAATAACGTACTCTGTACTGCTTTTCTACATGTCATTATCGCAGGAAAATCAATGTGTATCTTTTGTTTTGATTTTGTTTCAAAACTTTCTTGTGTCATTGTGGACCATTTTTTTTTTCTTCATGTTTTTGAAGTCCTGATTCCACAGGCAACGCCGTGCGCGTTCTGCTAGTATTACAATAAAAATACAAATAACGCTAGTGTACTTGGCTTGCAATCCGATTTCCTGGAAAGGTATTTTTTTTGCTTATGTAATATTTAATTGATCCAGTGTGTTTCAAAGTATCAAAAAAGTAAAGTTCCAAGTTGTAACATGAAGTTAAGTCTGTATTCTGCAAAAAGCATCGAGTACCATTTGATGCTTTTTGTAGCATGAGCATCTGTTAGAAATGCGTTACTTATTTATTATTATTTTTTTTTAGATTCACATGCTGCAAAAGAGATTGGATTGTTATAAGGAATTAGTTGAAGAGAGAGATACAAGGATAGAACAGTTAGCAGAAAAAATTCGCCAGCTTAACCAGTCTCATGCTAAAGCAGAAGAACAGTTTAATTTAGAATTAAATGCCCAAGCAAAATTGATTGATTTGCACAAGGTAGGATCAATGTTTTGCTTATTATTTTTAATTTTATAAAGATTTCGGAATTGGGTTTTTCCCCCTCTTGTTAACATTTTAGAATCAATTCACCTCATTAAGACTGTACTGTTCCAGATAAACAGAAAGGGAAAATATTATGACGGCATGTTTTTTGCAGAGTTCTTATGATATTGAAAGCATATGTTAGTAAAATCTGAAGTGCAAGATTGAAATGAGAAATAAATTTACTTTTCATTTGGTGTTAATAACATCTTCCAGGTTGTAAGAAATTTGGAGTATTGTAACAAATCGCGGAGTTACAATACCTTCCTCCTTCCCCTCTCTAGCACACAAAATGAACTAGTCCAAAATATAAGAAATGTTAACAAATAAGATGCGAGCGCAACTTCCTCTCCCCTTCTGGCTCGCAGAGGATTTACAAAGATACTTTATTTCGGAGTCGGACATAGTGGCGATACATAAAATAAAAGAGAAATTACTTAATCAAAAGCCCAAAACTAATGAAGCAACTCACTTTAAATGAAATGTTTTGTAAAAATGTTAAAATTAATAAGGAATAATATTAATTATGTTTATAAATCAAAGACAACAAATAATAAATAAGTTTTTAAAAATTTAAATTGAATCATGTGTTTTATGGTGTTAAAATCAGTTCTTAATATTGAAATGACCTAAGACGTTAGACTGTACATGATTGTTAAGAATAAAATTTTTTTTTCTCTAATGGTAGATGATTTCTGTACTTGTAGAATGCCAGTGAAGAAA
This sequence comes from Araneus ventricosus, assembly GCA_013235015.1. NCBI lineage: Eukaryota > Metazoa > Arthropoda > Arachnida > Araneae > Araneidae > Araneus > Araneus ventricosus. The sequence goes on along the minus strand of BGPR01000833.1, from coordinate 336,052 downwards.
ATCAGAAAAGGGTCGAAGAGCTGATGCGAGCATTTGAAGAAGCACAGAAACTTCTTAAGGAATCAAATGATTCTTGTGAAGAAATGGAGAAGCATTGTGCAACCGTTGAAAACAAATGCAAATCTCAGCTGGAGGAAAAACAAGCTGAAATAATGAAATTAAAGGAAGAGATAAGAAGAGTTAAAGATGCTGCTCGTGGTATGTGATATTTTCAGTTTTATCTATACTTATAAAAGGCAGCGTTTGTGTGTGTGTGTGTGTCTGCAATGTCCAGACGAATCTATCGCACTTACAGCTATGAAATTTGGCACACAGGTAGTCGTAATGGTGACTGAATGCACCTCGAAGCCGAAATTTTAAAATTTAATCTAGAAAATTTTTTTATTTAATGTTTTTTGTTGTTTTGGTTGATTTTTCGCACTCATTTCTCAATAGAATGGTTTCGAATAATTGTACGAAAAAAATAGATAAACCACTGGAAAGAGCACACGATTGCCGTTCTAATGAAGTTAGTTTCGAATTTCTAACGTAATTTACCGAATTTTGAGAATTTTTTTTAAAAATAGTCACTTTTCAAAAATGAAATTTTCCAGAATTCTTAAAACTCTTGCATCTGATGTTCTAATAAAGATATCATTTTCAAAATTTTTTTGGTAGTAAATCAATTATTTTTCTCTGATTTAAAACAAGAACGGTTAAAATATTTTATTTCTTCGATTTTAGATTAATTTATTTCTTAATGGGATCAGAGAATTTTTCTCGATTGCCGACTGTGAAGAAGCAAGGCGTTTCGCACTTTTTCGCCTTGGATACGCCATCTGGCGGGAAAAAACCGCTGTCGTAAAGCGAACAATAATGTTCTGACTATATCTTTAGTTAGAGAAGACTAGAAAAAATCAAATTGATTTCAAGGAGCTATTTACATAATCTGGCTTCAAAGTTTATACCTGAAGTGGAAGATTTAATCTCTCTTTTTCTTTTCTTCTTTGATTCATTTTGGATATATTTAAATTCTATAATTTATAATTTCATTGTCGCTTAAAAAAAAAAAAATATCTTCATTTAATGTCATTGTCACAAAGAGAAATAAGCGGTCAAAATCAATTATATATATATATATATATATATTTGTATTGATTTTGTTTTCAAAAATTTATTTTATGTCATTGTGGGCTTTAAAAAACATTTTGTTGAAATTTATGATACCATGGGCAACGCTGTGCGGGTACTAGTCATTTAATAATTGTTAGCTGGCTCTGTCGAAGTTATTGAATAGTTTATTGTAATGCCACTTGCTTTTCAACAATAGTAATGTTCGGAGATTGAGAATCTTTGAGTTCATGGACTTCATTGAAATTCTCGCACATTAGCATATTTTCATTCCAATTCTGAAATGGGAATGTCAGTCTTAAGTTTTATCTTCATGGTTTTTATCTTCATAAGCACACAAGTATTTTTTTATGTAAGCAATTTAATGGGTTTAGGTAAAAGCAAAACATAATGGTATTCCATTATAACTTTTAAAAGATTCTGGATACTTTTCTTGGTTTTAGTTTTCATGTAGATTTATGGGAGATAATTTGATAAAATTGGTATTTTCATTTAATTCGGGAAAAAGTGCTACTTGCATTTAGAAATTATGGAAAATGATAATTCGTGGAATATTATTAATTTACATGTTATCAAAATTCCTGTTCATTTCAGACGAGATAAAATGTTAACAATAATTGAAGACTGTTGTGTGCTGAAAACTGTATGAAAAATTGGTTAAATTTTTAGTGGACAACTTTTATCCATGGTTTAAAATTAAGGCTTTATAAATTTTTACTATTCCAGCTATTTTTTTGCATCCATACAATAAAATTGTTTGGAAAAGTTATTTGCAACCCTGAATGTGTACTAAAATATGGATGATCTTCTTAGTTATCTATCCATATTTATGTGGGAGAAACAAGACTAATTTCATATCAGATTTAAAAAATTAAAAATTCCATGCTTCACTTTCTTTGATTATGATTTTATGCATCTGAATGCCAATTTAGAAATTAAAATGTACAGAAAGAGACTGACAGAGTCCTCTAAATTACCCTTTTTATTCAAAAGAGGAAATGAATATGTTAATTGGCAAATACAGGGTGATTGAAAAGTTGTACAACCGAAAGTTTCAAAAATCGAGAAAATTCCAAATCTGTTATTAATGGCAAATTATATGAACTGATTTCCTCAGCATACTATTACAAATAAGCTACCATTTCAAATTGCAGTTTATGCTACGAGCTTTAAAAACCGTTCATTTGATCGAGATGAGTTATTCTCGAGCAGAAGAACTTTTTATGATAGAGCATTACTGCGCGTGACTTTCTAACAGAAAATTATTGAGACAATGATTTTACATTTGGCAATCCCATTTCTAAAAACTGAAAGTACTCGTGATAAAAAAACACAGTAGAATGCCCGTTTCTTCTGAAAATGTTGGAGGAATTGAATGGTGGAAGTCAGGAACATGTCACCAGCAAAGAGCTTGGGTATTGCAATAAATCCTATGGGAAAAAGCATTGAAGTTGAATCATCATTCCTTGTCATATTTGTGTTGTTTGAGAGCCGAAAGTGCTCGATCAGCTTAAGTGTTTGCTCTATTGTAAGTGGCTTGGATAACTTGTTGAAATCAGTGAAGAAGTGTGCGACTTTTTGATCTCCCTGTATTTATTGACGTGACTTTGAATTTCATTTAGTAACTTGAATTAGAGGAGTTATGGGATTTGAAGCAACAAAGGCTGTAATCCCCTAGTTCCAAGCTAGACACAGTAAAGTTCGTTTCAAAATAACGACTCCATAATGATGATTAGAATTAGTCCATAAAAAGTACTGCATCAATCTTTCCACGCAGAGTAAATCCGAAATTCTTGGCACGGTCTCGGGCGGCGAGAAAAAACAAGTAGAACAACAAAGGAAACACAACACTCGATGCCAAAAGGATGTGGCTAAGAAATATCAAAGTACTTGAGGGCTTGAATGAAGATGGTCAGATTCTTCTTGTTGGTAAAGACGTGAGACAGAAGGACATCATAAGTAATGTTAGGATCAACGATGTTCAATTTGTTCCAGAGAATAACTCTGGAACAAATGAAAACGTTGAAAATGGAAACTAATGAAATCTGAAAGATGCATATTTTTTGCACTTTAAAAGTATGTGAGAAATATCATTATTTTCATTATGCACAAAATGTCGGGCACAAAGGGTCGGGATGAAGGTTGAATCTACGAAGCAGACCTGGGGTTATGATGGTTTTACTAATTATGCGTGCAATTAGTCTGTCCTGCACTCTGTTTCCAGTCCATTTAGAGATGGCTATAATGTCCGGAACGTTTCCAATCAATGCTTGGTATTTGCTTTTATGGTAATTGTCATGCGTTATTTGGATTAGCTGTTTTTTCAAGTTGGAAATAATGTCCTCCGAGGCAATCCATTCTATAAATGACGTGGAATCAGTAACTTGCTTTGCAAGAGAGTCTGCCTTTTCATTCCAAAAGATCCCGGAATGACCAGGAACCCATAAGAGGGAAATATTTTGATTCATACTTTTTCTGACATGAATTTTTGAAGCAAGGCGTTGAATGACTTTGGGAGAGTTCATTTAGTAGTCATATTTGAAACTTATTTACTTTCATAGAAAACACATCCATACTGCTGTATCTGGCAGCTTGATAGCCATAGGGATTCAAGGAATATGTAAATTTTTTAATTCAGGAAGGTTTTAATGGGTTGACATTCTATTGCTCAGTTTTTATTATCCATAATTTTCTGTACTCTAAGTCTTTTTAAAGAGAGCTGCTGTTTTAGAACAGTATTAAAAAGGCTCTAATGCTGCTTTTAAATACAGTAGAACACCGGGAATTGGAAGTACAGTCGGGCCTCTGTTTAACAAATTCGCTAAATCCCGAAAAAAAGTTCGTTATATGGAAAACTCGTTAAATAGAGATTCACCTTTTAAAATACTTTAAACCGCACAAAAGTTTTTAAATTCATAAACACTAAATATTATTAAAAAAGTAATTAATCACACCTGTATTTTGTAAATTAATATCTATTTGTTTTATGTATTTTACCCGTCAAAAAGAAATTGCAAGGAAAACAAGAATAAAACAAAACATTATCCGGGAATACACTGTATTTTCAATTTTAAAAAATAAATTTATATTAAAATTAATGAATTTTAGCATTTCATCATACGAAGGCTTGTTGATTTCTGCATCTTGATCATTTCCATCTTTATCACAATTCATTACTGTATTGTTTTTATTTTTCACACTGTCCACTTCAAAACTGCCTCATCCACATCTTCACAGAAACATGCTTTTAAACGTTTTGAACAAGAATTCGATGAATCATAATTTTGTATCTTATCACGATTTTTTTTATTATGGTTGATAAGCTGTTTGGAGGAATACCAAATTTTAAGGCAATACCTTTTTTTTTTCACGCCTTTACCCACCTCATGAAGAATTAAATTTTTTTCTTTGGTGCTCAAGCACTTTCGCTTTGACATTTTCCAGCTTCAAGATCATTGATCACCATAAAATGTGTTAAAAGAAAGAATAAGTTTGAAATGTTAAGAAATATTTTGAGAAATAGGGAGAAAAAAAAATATTGGATCACAAGAAAAAGTTTGTTAAATAGAGAATGCACTTCGCTATTTGGAGGTTATTTTACGAAGAAATTCGCAAAATGTTCTTGGTTCCAAGAAAAAGTTCGTTAAGTAGAGAATGCACTTCGCTATTTGGAGGTTATTTTACGAAGAAATTCGCGAAATGTTCTTGGTTCCAAGAAAAAGTTCGCAAAATAGAGAAATTCGCAAAACAGAGGTTTGTTAAATAGAGGCCCGACTGTAATTGGGGCCGACCATTGTTCGGATTCCGGGGGAATTCGGATTACCGGGAAAATTTGGTAAAATACTTTTGATGTACCAAATGCAGTAGAGTATTGACTCTGTGAAGGTGTACAGAAAGAGCACATGGCAATTCGCATGGTACAGTGGCAAACAAGTTGAGGGTAAAAAGACGATATCCGAGTTTGGTTCTACTAATTAAGGTTCTGTATTCATTCTCAAAGACCAATTCGAATACTTTTTAAGATAGGAATACACATTAGCCACGTTTCTCGTTTGTAGTTATTTTTCAGCAAAAATTTTTCATAAAATTGAGAAAAGATGTTCAGATTATCCAAAATTTCGGATTCCCGGGGTTGTATTGTATATGAGATTTTATATGCTTTGAGGGCTTATGATATCAAAATTATTTATGGATTTCAAGGCTGTCATTTAAGGTGCCAATGTGTTTCTCTTTAATACAGGTTTGAACCAAGATGCCATTGAGAAGATATTCCCTGTTGCAGCAGCAACTAGTAAAGTTCTACATTCTGGTATTACCCTTACTGAGTTGTATGTCGAATATACTAGGCTGCAAGAAGAACTACAATCGCAGAAAAGTGAGAATGCTAACTTGACTAGAGAATTAAAACAGATAATTGCTGTAAGTTGAATTTTATTTCTCTTGTGAAGAATAAATTATTAAAAAAATGATTATGTTTTGTTCATTTAATGTTCAAAAGTACTTTTAGAGAAAATTAGTTTATTTTGAAAAAGTTATAATTTAAAATAGTTGCAAGACGCTGATTAGTGGACTAAAGGTCTCTCTTTTATGACATTTGATTATGAAAATGTCAGTTACCTGAAACATCAGTAGTGTTAATTTACAGAAATTGACCTGTATGTAGTTGATGAACAACTAAAAACAATGTATCCAGAAATGGTTGTAGGGAAAAATTTTGTTCAAAAAATTAATAATTTTAAAACATGCTACAGAGAAAGATTATTTTAAGATTTATATCGGAGCCATGGTGATTTGTGGAAGTAAATCAACAAATGTAATTCCTTCCATCATTATATATGTCGGGTTTTTATCTCAACAGTTTAGAATTAGCTTTGAAGTCAATGGCTCAAAAGTAGACTTTTTGCACTCCAACTATGTAGAAAGGGGTATTTAAAATTGTATTAAATTTTCTGTATTTTTAAAATGGTTAGTGTAATAATTTGTTTATTGTTTTCAATAAAAGCAATCATTTGTCTTTTTGGTATAATTGCCAAACTATGCACACCAGTAGTCTTTTTGTGAGAGAATTTGCATCCATTTAATATAAGACATTAAATTTAATGAGCTCTTATTCATTTAAGGTTTCTGGGCATGAGATTTCATATGAAATTTTTCGCAGGTCATTCATGAACTTCAATTGTGTTTTATAAATGTATATGTATTGAAAATAAAATGACCATTATGATGTTAATGACCATGACCAAATTAAATGACCATTTTTTAAAAACAATATCGGCAAAGTGTATTAGTATATTGTAACAAAATTGTCTTGTGGGTGTATGTGAATTCAGTCCAATAAGCTGTATTAAAAAAAAAAAAAACAAGGATCTTTATTTTACAAATATTCCAAGCTAAGAAACGTAGCACAAGTATTAAAAACAGCACTTGTAAAAATTCACAACGGAGATTACCAATAAATCTCAACTCGGCACTCAAAGGTTTCTTGTTAACTCACCAGCTTGCTTGCTGATCAAAATCTTAACTCACTCTTCTTGGCTTGAGAGCTTGCTTTTATATTTTTTCAACAGGAAGTGACGTCATTATGTAAGAAGTGGCGTAATCTCCAGAAAGTCCACGAAGCCAGTGGAAATAGGTTGACAGTTCAAGGTCTTTCTAGAAAATTTCTTATGTCGCCAAGGTCGCCAAATTTGTCACCAATATTAGCATCTCAGGGAAACAACTTTATAGCTTTGTAACAATATTGATCTCTAAATTCATATGTCGATTTTATTTTTTGGGTTGAATTTCATTATCGGTATAAGTTTTAACATAAAATTTTAATCTTTTTTAAAAAATTTTCTTTCAGGAAATTGAAGAAAAAACACCTATTATTAACCAACGAATGCAAGAATACAACAAACTAAATGAGACAATTTCATGTCTTAAAAGCCAGCTTGCCAATGCACTAGCGGTATGTTTAATTATATCATAATTTGAATTGATTTGCTATTTGTGTTACAATAGTTGCACTTATGATACTTATAAAATTTAACCTTAATCTTTTGGGTCAAAAATTTAATTTCTTATTTTTTAAAAATATTTTTATATTTTAACATTGTAATAATTTGTTTTTTTTCAGTCAGCACTGGAAGTGAATAAGATTTTTTTGTAGTTTGTTTTTATCAGTTTTTTGTTTTTTCAAAGAAATGATTTACATTAAATATGCAGATGTAAATTCAATTTTGGAGTCTGTCGAAATAACTTCTAGTATTGACAATAAAATCCTGAGAATGTTTTTTTGAAAAGTATGTGATTTTTTTAAAAAAAGTATTCCCATAAAATTTAAGATTGGATTTAGTTGCAATTGAAAATGGAAATTAAAATATCTCAATATATCTCAGTATTCATTTTGTATGCAAGTAATTTTGCTACTAATTGAGATTAAATATAGCTTTAAATAATTGCCTTCTGTAGTCACTGTTTCTAATGCTTTTTAAAGCTTCTTTATAAATGCAAGGAGTTATATACTTAATTTTTTGAATACAGAGGAGTGTCTGTAATCCATATATCTTTTTTTATTTCATGAAAAATTTTTATTAAACAAGTAATATAAAAAAAAAAATTTTTTGAAGTCAATTCCTATTTAGGTTTGAGATATAATGAAAAATGTATTGCGCATGCGCAAAGATATGGCTGAAATATGGGGGTGCTTCGATGATCCCATGGGCCAACCATATATTCAAGAACCAATTCTGCAATGTTAATAGTTTTCGAGATATAATGAAAAACGTACTGCGCATGCGTCATGCAAAATATGAAACGACAGACAAGAAAGCGAATTAATATTGCATTGTCATCTAGTTCTGAGCTATGTTTAAAGCTTCGAGTCTCCAGCTCATCGGGAAGTTAGTTTAAAATCGATTTCAAAATTTGAACAAGATATATAAATATATATATAGGGAGAGTGTGAACTAATAGTAGGTATTGAAAAATGTAGGAAAAATAACAGTTACGAATCAGAAAGAAAGCTAATGTTTATTTCTAACTTAAACGAAACATTTGAATCTATATTTAACCCTTTCGGGACGACGCGCCTTCATCAAAGACCTTCCCACGGGACGGAGCGGAGGAGAAAGGAACCTTCCCACGGGACGGGTTTTTTTCGTCGCTAAGCCTAACTTCAGAAAAAAAATCACAAAAAAAAAAAAAGTTTTAGTCCTAACGTCGTAACTTTTGGTACCATTTCAGATTATTACTTAAGCTGTCATATACGTTAAAATTAGCATTATACACTCATTTTCCTTTAATTTATATGAAAATATATGTAAAAAATTTGCTTTTTTTGAGAAATAATTTTCGAATGCACTATTCTAATTTTTCTGAAACTTTAATACGCAAAATACATAAATAAACGTTAAGATTATTAAAAAAAAAAAAACCACAATGACTATTTACAACAAGAAGTAACAAAATTTTAAAATGAAACCTGAGTGTGGTAAACCTCGAAGCAGGGAGAAACACAAAGTCCTACATTGCATGAACTGCAAGCATAAAATGTTAGTTTCATTTTTCTTTCTTTTAACACGGTTTGCGAACACACTATGCACCTTCTTCGGCTTTTTTCACCATTTTTGTTCACATTAAGAGTAGGAAAATGCCTACCAGTTAATCGGATAGGTGCTGGTAGAGATCTGACAGGAAACTGCTTTTCTTCTCGGTAATTTCCATAGTTCTCAAAAATTTGCTCAATCAATTTCATCTTAAATTGGAGAATCAGAGTTTTAATGCCGTGTTTTTTGTCGAAAAGAATGTTGGAGTTCAGTATTGTTATGTCCATCAGCCCAAAAAACAATTTTTTGTACCATTTCACGGATTTTCTAAAACACGAATGGTGTGTCATAACTGCGTCTCCTATGTCTATACCACCCATGTTTTTGTTGTAATCTAATATACATTGAGGTTTTAAAATGTCCTCTCCAGTAACTCTATCTTTTCTGCCAGATTTAGATATTTCTGGCCCATGTATGCTTGTTAGCATAAAAACGCCTTTCTTTTTTTCCTTGAATGCAATTATGTTCATGTTGTCGTGTTGCACTGCATCCAATTCACCCTTTTTCAGTTTTCTTTCCGGAAAGTTTTTGGGCATTTTTTTCCTTGTTTTTAGAACTGTTCCGCAGACATTCGTTTTTACGGAATGCATGTACTCTGCAAGAGATGGAGAATTGAAAAAGCGATCCAAATATACATTATAACCTTTCTCACATAAGTCGCTCATCAATGTCTTTACTACTCTTTCGCCGTAAGACCCGTCACTGCTTGACATATCTGTGTCTTTCCCACAATAAATTAAAAAATTCCACACATAACCGGTAACTGATTCGCATGACTTATATATTTTTATCCCATAACGCGATCTTTTGGATGGAACATACTGACGAAATCCAAGATGTCCTTTCCAAGCAAAAAGTGATTCGTCTATGCAAATATTTTCCTTCGGTATGTAGGTTCTTTTAAATTTATTTTTCAGATTGTCTACAATTAGTCCTAGTTTTTGCAACTTCTTAGCACTTGCATCTGAGGTGAAATGCAAGCATTTTAAAATGCGAAGGAACACATCTCTAGGCATAACTCTATTGAAGAACGGAGTAGCGAACACTTCATTTGTAATGAAATACATTTTCAAACTAGGCTTCTTGATAATGCCCATCAGTATTATCATTGCAAAAAACACTTTTATATCCGCAATACTTAGGTTTGAAAATTTGGTCGATTTAGAAGTTGACGGAGCACTTCTTTCTGCGTTTTGAGCAAAATTGTTTGTTTCTTCAACAATAACATTCAGCAGATCATCATCAAAGAAAACATTAAAGAAATCAATTTCTTTTCCAGCATTTATCACAGAATTTGTCCCGGGTGTTCCAATAAATATATGGGGATGCAATACCTCAAGCTCTCGAGTCCAAAATGGAGCATCTTGAGACGTCCTTCTATGGGACGTGGAAGGCAAGAATTCAGCGAGCTCAGTCTCTGATAAAATGTCCGTATCAGAATCACTAGAAATATCACATTCCAACTCTTTAGAAAATGAATCGTCACTCTCATCTGTGTCACTAGTTGGATCATTTATCAAGCGAGCATATTCATCCTCAGATAAATAACGCTTTCTAGCCATAATGAAATAGAGTCAAGGTTTTCCAACATAAAAAGCAAAGTATCCGATTAACAAAAGCAATACAATGTGTAACTAGACTGACTGACGCAACTAGACTGATGGTAAAACCCAAAAGGAACCCTACGTAGTAGCGAAAAGAAAAAAATAAGAGTATTTGAAGAGATACAGAAACGCGCAAGCCACGTGAAGAGTGAAGCATCCCAGTTGTGTTTGTTTACATTACGTTTCAGCCCCCCCCCCCTCAACAGCTGATGAGAAAATACCAAATTCAGGCAGGAAGTGAATGAACTGAAGGTCAGGTTCCGAAAATTATGTTCAGTTCAAAATAAATGGACACAGGGTGCCATCTAGTGGTCTTTAAAAATTGTTTCAGCTCAAATATCATATATGCAACGCCCGGCTGTGAGCGCCATTTCCAAACGTATCAAATACGCAACGGCCGGCCGTTCGTAAACGTTGCACATATGTAACGCCCGTCCCGAAAGGGTTAAGAATGAATACAGCACTTTATTTGGTAGAAAAAATTGATTATCATCTTTTAAAGCTAGGAACCAAACCTGCTTGATGATGAAATGTTACGGCGGCGACGCACAAACATCACGTCGGTCTTGAAGTGTCAGTGTGCTGTTCTATACTGCGTAACTCCAGTTCAAGCGTACTAGCAGATCTGCATGTTTCACAAGATCTGTTGAGTCTTCACTTTCCTCAGGATTAACTAGATTTTTGTCCATGGAAAAAAATGTCTTGTTGAAACAGTGATACTGTACTTCAACCAGAATCAATTCATTCACACGGAACACACTTCAACATAATGCAACAACGACAGGCTTTGATAGGGCAACGCATTCAAGATCAGTGAAGCGAGCACTCGACTCAGGCGGACTAGACAAGGGACTGTCCATAAATGATGTCGCACTTTTTTTCAATATTTTTGACCCCCCTCCTCCCCTTTGTCACGAAGTGTCACACTTCACCATACCCCCTCCCCCCTTGTCACATGTCACGCTATATTACATAAACATATACTTGCCGTTCAGAAACAAAGCACTACGTTATAGATCATATTCCGTTTATTTTTAAATTTTAACTATGTGTTTTAATGACATTTGTGAGCATAACAATAATAATGATTATATGTGTACTTATTTTGTATGAAATAAGATTAAGGTTTACAACAAAAAACCTAATTAATATAGAATAGTATTAAAATATTAATATAAAAGAGCAATTGTAAACAGTTGTATTTTGGAATTTGAGATATTTTGCTATAAATCTTATCTTTACTTTATGAACACAGAATACTCTTAAACAGATTGAATTTAAAAAAAAAAAAAACGCCTCAATAAGTTCAACCTGTTTGTGCCACTTCCAGTTCTACCACTCACCCAGGTGGGGCGACGTATCTTTTGTTGGACATTTCAAGGGTGGGACAGAGGGAGGTTTTCTTCTAATGGTGAAGAATTTTTGCTGTTAACGTATTCTCTGAACCTACCCTGACTGAATTTTTCGAAAAGAAAGGAATATAAGAGAGAGAAAAATCACATGAAAATTGTTTTAGCCCCGATTAAAAAAAAGTACCCTCAAATTCTGGTAATTTCAAAATTGAATATGCTGATTTTAAATGTTTTTATTTTAACCAAAATGTGTGATGTCACACTTCTTGTTACCCCCTCCCTCCCCCTTGTCACAATTTCACGAACCCCCCTCCAAGCGTGACATCATTTGTGGACGGCCCCCAACAGATAAAACCAACCCCATCACTTTTGACCCAGTAGGTTATTTTTAGCACGTGTTGCCATAGTAACCGTGAATATTTCCAGCTCAAGGTCCATTACTCTCAGCTTATTTGCCTATGTCTCCACTGTACCGTGCAAATCGCCACTAGGTCATTCCATACTCTTTCATGAAGTACTCAAAGTCAGTACTCGACTGCATTTGGTATATCGAGTATTTTACCGAATTTATCAAGTAATCCGGAATCCAAATAGAACATCCTCAGTTAGGTTGGATTCTCGTGGTTCCACTGAAAGTTGGATGAAGTATAGTTCTTCACGTAAATTCTACAGTTATAAATGGTTGTAATGTGATGTTTTCTTTTTAATTAAAATTTTTTTCTCTAATGTTTATTATCAACATTTGTGAAATGTATTTTAAGAAGAAATAAATAGAAAGACTTTATGCAAATGCTTCAAAATTATTATTTTTATAGGATTATGAGAAAATTCTCGAAGAAAGGAATGATTCAAAGCGTATTTGCAATTTAACCGCCAGAGAAAATACAAGATTAAAATCTCAAGTCTCTGATTTGAACAGACAGGTATGTTTATTTCTGTAATTTTTTACTGCTAAATTAATATTTCAATAAGTTGAATTTCACATTTTCACGTAATTGTTTAATAGTTATAAATCAAAAATTGATTTGAAATGCAAAATTCAAGAAATTTAAGATTTTTACACTTGCTGTAAACATATTTATGAACTTCTAATTTGTAAAATCTTAATTTTTTGATCTGATTGGTTGCTTCCTGGAAGTTGCATTGACGTTGCCTGTTTACAAATGACTCTTGAAAGTTTATGAAATACTAGTCTGTTATCTCGTATACTGATGATATTGGGCACATTTTACTATTGATTAAAGAATATCAACTTTGTGCTAAATGTGCATATAACTGACCATGAATCACGAAACCATGACTTTATTCATATTCATGCTTTACATATTTTTTTTTGTAGGTTCAGGTACTTTTGAAGGAAGTTGAAGAAGCGAGAGGTGGAACTATTAAAAATCACCGTGATAATTCTGCTATGAGTGAAGAAGAAGTAACATCTAGTGATGATATTACTGCTGCTAAAATTATTTCCAGGCACCTAGTCACATTCCGGTAAGTATATTTTTACTTTCTCGTATACGAAGTATACAAAGAGAAAGTATTGTAATCGTCAAAAAATTCGAACTCGAGATTTTGACGAATCTCCACGTTTTAGACCTCCCTGAGTCCGAAAAACACAATTTGGGAATCATGTCTGTCTGTGAACACGATAACTCAAAAACTATTAGAGCTACGGGGATGAAATTTGGTATGTGGTCTTTAAATATAATTTGTAGGTTTCTATTAAATTTTGGACAAAATCCGTCAACGGGAAGTCTGTCTGTATGTCCGAAGTCATGTGAACACTATAACTCAAAAACTTGAATAGCTAGATGGATAAAATTTGGTACACAGTTTTATCATCATGAATGTAGGTCCGTATAAAATTTTGGTCCAAATACGTCGAAGAGTTGATGGTCTGTTGGACTGTATAATCGCATACTTGTAAAAATTATATCTCCTAAACCTTTTGGCTTAGATAAATAAAAATAGGTATGACAGTTGGTAACATTAATTTTAGATCTGTGCCCAAATTTTGTTTCAATTGGTTAAGAAAAAGGCGTTCAAATTGCGTAATTAATTTTTCTAATCCGATTCTTCATACGTATGCATAGCAATACGTGGATGGATTACGTCGTTTCTTCCTTGTTTTACTTGCGTAGTGGAAGCTATCTCTGCGCAGGCACAAGCTATTCTGCGGTAATGGAACAAGGTCATTTGCTCCGTTTTTCCTCTGCACTCTGCTTTGCTAGAGTGTGATAAAAAATAAATATTGCTAAGTTCAGACATGACACATTTCCACGTAAACGCGGATTTCCGCTTTTTCGGCATCGAATTTAATCATTTTTGGGATTGATGCAAATCTGCATTAAAATTTTTTTTAATGTGTTGGTGGTGGTGGTGGGGGGTGCTCACACAAACAAAAGTTGTGCGCCATGTGAAAATTTTGCTTATGGCTCTATGGCGAAAGAGTTTTGAATTCATAAGATATTGCGTAATCCTGCCGAAAGTTATGCATCGGCATTTTGCCGCGCTTTGGGATCAAAGTTTAGCATTGGGAGGAATGCCTCAAAAGGTTGTATTCTTTTCTTTCTCGTTTCGCCCAATCGTCTTTCATTTCATCCACTCACAATTCATTCCGAATTTTGATTGGATGAAAGAAAATCATCCACAAATTTCTTCCTATCCGAATTTCGTGAGAAAAAAAGATCACTGAAGTCAATTTATTTTCGCGTTCTTTTCAACATTCTTTTTTTTCATTTTTGTTAGTTATTTCGATTTCATTTTTGTTAGTTTTCGTTCCCTAACGTTTGTCTATCAACACAGACATGACACGTTTGGACAACGCGGATTTCAGCGTTTTCGGCATCGAATTTTGTCATTCTTGGGATCGAAGTAAATCAGCATTAAAATTTTTGGTAATGCGTTTGGTGGGAGATGGTGCGCACACAAACGACGTGAAAAGCACGCAAACAAAAACTGCCTGCCGTGTGCATATTCAAAATGTCAGATTTTATAGATAAAAGATCAGGAAGAATGTATATTAAAACATATTCTTCAATTTAGAGTGTTAAATACAAAATGATGAGCAAAGAGCAGTCTGCTGTTGAATATTTTAGAAAAAAGATTTTTTACATGATGCTATTGATAGTAAGTAACGTGCAAACATTTTAGGTCATCAGGCAAATGGTACTAAGAGGAACTTGATAGTGAGAAAAAAATAGAGAAAAACCCCCAATCAATGAAAGAAAACAAAATTTAGAAAATGGAGGAAAATAGCAGACTGAAGCATAAAAGAAAGCTTGAACTGTTAGCTCAAAAAATGAGAAACAAAAGTTTTAATAATTATGTATAATCAAAAAAAGTTTTTACAAGGCCATATTTTTTAGTGAGATAATTTTTACCATAGTTTTTATTTTAACAAAACTTTTTGCGAATTCATTTTTTATCCATTAATTTTCTTTTAAATAATAATTCTACAATATTTTTAATATCTCAAGCACTTTTTGTTTAAATTTATTCATTTATTGTTCAATTAATAATACTTATTTTAATTGTCGGTGTTTACGTTTGACACAATACTGTATTTATGAAGTTCAGCTTTTTTTGTTCCAATCCTGTGTCATGTCTGTAAGTTTTAATACGTACGCATCTCTTTGAATATGATTCTTCACTTAAATATTTTACTATCACTATAATCTACAATGAAAAACCTTCTGATAGTCATTACATTCTGGGTTACAGTTGGTTCGAATTTTTTATCCACGCAGGGGAAAAGGAAATGACAAATGTTTGAGAAGTATACAAGAAGGTTTAGGGGAGGCCACTCCCACTGGTTTTAATCTGACTTCTTTTTTAAATGTTTTATATATTTTTATTTTATTATTTTTTATATATTTATAAAGCTTCAGATACTTTTGTTAACTGTAGTATTTGATGTATCAATTGCTAAGCTTCTTGTTAAATTATGATCATGTTTAAGTTATATTTGTATATGCATTTTATCATTTTATTTGAAAATATTTAATGAATTGGCTGATTGCAGAATTTTAATCTTTCATTTCTGATTCAGTCGTATCTGGCATTTGAAATAATTTCTTTTGAAAGATAGGTGAGGTTTGTAGTGGAAAATGTAGCTATTTCTGATAAATCATGGCAGAACTTTGCTACTTTTAGTATTTTTAATTAGCATTCATTGGTAATTCGAAATTTCTGTTAATCTAATGTTAAAATGTTGTCTCTAATTATGATTTAAGTTGGTTAATTCAAAGTCCAAATTAAAAACAATAAGTTGTTTTTATTTTTGAATAGTTTTCATTGATTAAGTGTGCCCATTCATGTCTTCAGTGTGAATGATTATGTAAGGTCCTTAATTCATTTTCAGGACTTAGCTGCTGTGCAATGTACTCAATCAAAAAAGCAATAAAAGCTTTCTTACTTTTTACTTTCTCGTATACAAAGAGTACTGTAATCGTCAAAAAATTCGCACTGCAGATTTTGACGAATCTCCATGTTTTAGACCTCCCAGAGTCCAAGAAACACAATTTGGGAATCATGTTTGTCTGTCTGTGAACACGATAACTCGAAAACTATTAGAGCTACGGGGATGAAATTTGGTATGTGGTCTTGACACATAATTTGTAGGTTTCTATCAAATTTTGGACAAAATCTGTCAACGGGAAGTCTGTCTGTCTGTATGTCCGAAGTCATGCGAACACTATAACTCAAAAACTTGAATAGCTAGATGGATAAAATTTGGTACACAGTTTTATTGTCATGGATGTAGGTCCGTACAAGATTTTGGGCCAAATCCGTCAGCGGGTTGACTGTCTGTCGGTCTGTATAATCATATACTTGTATCTCATAAGCCCTTTGGCTTGGATAAATAAAACTTGGTATCATGTATGCTAACATTAATTAAAGATCTGTTCCCAAATTTTGTTCAAATCGGTTAAAAAACAGGTGTTCAAATTGCATATTTAGTTTAAAGTGCACATTACGACTGTGTGTTGGTGAGTTTTTCGCTTATTTTACTAAAGTTAGTATGGTTGGCGTTTGACCTTGGCAGTCTACGCAGGAATTTGTAGCGAGCGCACTTTGAAAATTATGGCAACCCCTGAATGAAAGTTCGTTCTGACATTCTGCTGATGGAAGGCATGGTGAAACTTGCGCGATATCAGCAGTAAGATTTCGTAGTCAAAAATGTTAAAGTTCTAGTTCTTCAGCGCACGTAAAAATTGAGAACATACGCAATTCTTTTTTGCAAAATATTAAGTTTCAGGAATTCATGAATTTGATATGTTTCATTGTAAATCACCATTCATAATTTGTTTCTCAAAATAACCAGGCTTTGTCTAAATATCCCAATAATATTTACCTCCCCCCTGGGTGTTTACCCACCCCACATTACTTTTCGTATGCGAGAAAGTTTCGGGCAGGCCACTCATGCTGGTTTTTAAAGAACCTTGAACAGGTTAGATATGAATTGTACTGTTTATTTTGAAGTTTCATTGTACAGTTGTTATAGTCAAGGTACTTTATACTCTTTGTTTATTAAAATTATTTATCTGTTAAAATTTTTTAAAATATTAAAAAAAAATTGTAATAATTATCGCTTTAGATTATTTACTGATTATTTATTAAAAATAAAAACTATCACTTTTAGTTTAAAAATTATTTTATCTTGCTATACTCATTTGTAGACTAATTTTTTTTAAATTCGAATTTTTGTTGTGATCCCATCAGCTTTGAATTAAACTTGTTCCTCTGTATTACTGCTGACATGTTGATATAACATTAGATTGACTTGATTATAGGCTGTTGCTCTTTTTAGGCTCTCCCTTTTCCCTCGAAGGAGATGCTATAGGGCTCATGTGTGCACTTCTTTTTGGTACTAGAGAAAAAGGCGATGCTAAAATAGGCAGGGACAAAATAATCACAGAAAATTAAGAATTTGGGCATTCTTCCTCCCATTTTTCTTGCATTTTGATCTGGTTTTATATTCACATTGTTTATGATCAAATTTTTAAAATTCACTATCAAGAAATGCATCTTTCAATCAACTCAGTTGAGTTATTTCATTTTCAAGTGGAATATTTTTCATGCATTGTAGTTAATTTAAGCTAAGAATATAGCATAAAAAAGAAACTTATGGAAAGTATTATTGCAGACTTATTTTTCTGTTCCCCTTTTGGTTCCTGGAATTGTAATTCTTTTTTATTGAACTATTTTAGCGACATTGAAGAAATCCAGATGAAGAATCAAAAACTTTTAGCTGTTATCAGGGATTTAAGTGATCAGATGGAAGAAATGGAAAAGAAATTGTCAACTGAGATGTAAGGATTTTTTAAAGTTATTGTAGAGAGTTTTGTTACTAACAGAAGTATATCTCCATATTTATATACTTAGTTCATTTTTAAAAAATCTGCTTACATATCAATTCCATTCATTAAATTTTGAAATAAGAAAGAAACGACTCAAGATTTATATTTAATTGAGACATTTATTTCTTTGTATTAATTGATACAATATATTTGAAATTGATGTTTTAAAGATAAAATACTCACAGGAAAAGGCTCATATACTGTTTCACATTGACTAAAAGCTGTTGGAATCGTTTTTTCTTTTTGTCATATCCATGCAATAAAGTATCTACAAATTTGAAATTGAAAATTTTTATAGTTGAGATACTCTATCGATTCTTTTAATGGCTCTGCTTTTAAACTAGCTTGTATATTCATTCAGAAATTACTCGGTATATACATCCATTTAATTGAATTTATGTATCACATACCAGTTCTTTGTGCCTTACACCCTCTGGGTAGGCTGTGCCGGTGTGGGCAAATAAATACCAGTTCTTTAATTAAAATGCAATAAAGTATCTTCCCTGTATTAAATGAGGACATTTTTTGATTTTCATTTCCCTTAATTAACTTAAAGTTTGGCACCAGCAATTTTTCTTAGAAGTGAAATATTATAATCAAGGCAGCTGTTTATCTTGATATGAATTTTAAAATAATATTAGATAGTTTTCATTTCTAGCAAATATTTAGGTTGTTTTTTATTTGCTATGTTTACATTTAATTTTTCACCATGCTTTTTCTCACTGGATTTTTCTCGAAATGAAGTACTTTTCTGTTAATGTAGCACATCCAAATTTGAAAAGGAAATTATGAGCCTTTCCGCACAGCTCGAAGATCTTCAGAAGAAACGATCGAAGCAATCTGAAATGCTGGAAACCATCATTCGTCAAAGAGATATGTACCGTGTACTGCTGACAAGTCAAGGTTTTTCAGAAGTCAGTATTTTTTTTCTCTATTTCATTATCTTTTAAAAACTTAAAACTTTTCTAAACATTTTTTTGGTATTCCTTCACTTTCATGCCTTAAACTTCTGACTCATTTTATTTAGTGCAAAGGAGGAATTTTGAATATACAGGGCGAGTTTGGCCAAATGACAGCGGGTGATAGAAGAGCCGATAGGGATCTTAAAACACTATAGCAACCCTGTCCCATCTCTAACCATTTGCAAGTTATGGCGGATAAAATGATTTTGCTCAAAATCGTGAACAAAATTCAAATTCAAAAAGTTTTGGACAGATCTACGCGCAGAGTAAGCACGTATTCTGAATGGGCAGTTAAAATCCTTCAAGATGACACCATTTTCATCAAAGTGCATGTATTTAAAGCCACGAAACTTTTAATATTTAATACCGCAAACGCTGTACAAGCTACAATTGGTCAAATTTACCAAAAACTTGTCCATTCTATCAGCTTTCGAATGAGCCCACCATAAAACATATCAGTGTTTTATTTCGGGAGAAATTCATTCTTTCATTGGGAATACATCACCGAAATTGGTGTTCGTCGAAAGAGACATTCGACAAAAAGTCACCAAGCGAAACAATTGTGGATGAATGGAATGTATGCAAATCTGCCACTATGAACTTTTTCGGATATGCAGATGTGTTCCAACCTATTTGCTTATAAGGATTTGCATACATTCCATTTATCCACAATCGTTTCACGTGGCGACTTTGTGTCGAATGTCCTTTCGACGAACACCGATTTCGGTGATGTATTGGGATAAATGGAATCAATTCTGACCTATTCAATTCTATGACCTATTCTGCCAATGAAAGACGGAATTTCTCCCGAAATAAAACACTGACATGGTTTATGGTGAGCTCATTCGAAAGTTGATGGAATGGATAAGTTTTTGGTAAATTTGACCAATTGTAGCTTGTACGGTGTTTGCGGTATTCAATAAAAAAAGTTTTGTCAACAATTCGATTTTGAATTTCGCCAACATTTCAGCGCTTGCAACTCAGCTTTAAATCCATGTATTTTGATGAAAATGATGTTATCTTAAAGAATTTTAACTGCTCTTTCAGAATATGTGCTTCCTTTACGTCCAAAACTTTTTAAATTTGGATTTTTTCACGATTCTGAGAAAAATCATTTTATCCGCCATAACTTGCAAATGGTTAGAGATGGGACAGGGGTGCTATAATGTTTTATAGTGTTGCTATAGTGAAAGTAGGGATGCCCATGGGCTCTTCTATCATCCTCTTTTGTTTGGCAGAATAGGTCAAACTCGCCCTGTATTATGGAGCAGTCATTCTTTTCGATTCATTTGCACAAATTGGTAAAACTGCAAATTGATTTTTCCCTACTTTCAACTCGTAAAATGTCGGGGTTCGTACGCGTCCTTACAAGTCCTCAAAAGTCCTTACTTTTACATTTAGTCCTTAAAAGTCCTTACAAATCCTTATTTTTATGCCCCATTTTTAAAAAGTCCTTGAAAGTCCTTACTTTTTACACTACCATTATTAAAAAATTTAAAGTTTCACCGATTATCGTTTTTCTAATTTCTCCTTCTCGGCGGCTCTAATCTCGGTCGATGTGGCTCTCGCGGAATGGGGTGGGGATGGGGGGACGGCACTGCTCGCGTTCCACGAATACATATTCATCGCATACACTTTGGGAAATAAGGGAGGAGTTACAGATGGCCTTTATTGGTCCATGGTTCCATAGGAATCATTGTCAAAAGTGCTGTTACCATTTTTAGAACAGTACCAAAGTGATAAACCTTTACTTCCATTTTTTGCCAGTGATGTTTTTAAAACTTGTTAATGATTGCATTCAACATTTCAAAATTTTGAAACCAGAGAATGAAAGAATTGAGAAACCTGAGACTTTATGGAAATTCAACTGCAGTGACCCAAACTTGTATAATGATAAAAGTTAAGCGTATTTAGGATTTGCTGCAGAGCAGCTAATAAAAGAAAAGATAAAAATAAGGAATTAGCAGACAATGTTTTCACACTCAGACAGGATAGTCGGAAAATCATAACAATGATAAAACATTTAATGCAGAAATGTTCTGTGAATTACGCACTAGTAAGACCTGCGATTTGCATTGATCCACGAGTAATGGCTGGATATCCCGAAAATGCACAGGAAAAAATGAAAAAGGTATTGATTGTGTTGTCGCAAAATAAACATATTTTGGAAAAAGATTTGGACGAAATTTTGTTACTCTATGCAGATTTTCTGTTAAATATTGTAAAGCCAAATTCATTTGAATTTACTTCTTTCAATCCAAAGAGTGATTCCCTTGTTACTTTTTTACAAACTTATTTTAACAATCATTATGAAAAAGTTTGGAAGATTATCAAAATGGTATTAAAACTGTCACATGGACAATGAGGTTTTTCGGTGAACAAGGCCCTGGAAATAGAAAATTTTAAAGATGCTTCAGATATTTCCCAGCGTCTAAATCATGAATTTATTAAGCTGTCTGGGGCTATGTATGACTTGAAAATTACTAAAGAAATGTGGACGGCTGCCACCTCAGCTATAGCAAAATACATGCAGTATTTAGAAAGTGAAAGATCCAAAGAAAAGACTGAAAAAAACCAACTGAAACGAAAAGCTTTAGAGGAGGAAATAGAATTTTTAAAACAAAAGAATGTTCCTCCAAACGGACATACACCAAACAAATGAGAAAGCAAATGATTTAGCTAAGGAGGCTGAAAAGTCAAAGGATATAAATTTATTTATTCAATCGCATGAACTAAGAAAAACAATTTCTGAAAAAGAAATTAAAATAAATTCCTTGGATGTAAAATTGAATGAAAAACGTTTGGAATTAAAAGATATTTAATTTTATTATCAGTTTCATGGTTTTTTTTTTCCCCTTCAATTTATTGACTCATATTTTTAGGAGTTTTGTTGTGTTAAATTTGTAATGTATTTTCTATGTAATTTATCATCTAATAGGTTGAATTTGCAAAAATGAGACATTTTATTTAAAAATGCGTGCGACAATTCGTTAAGTTTATTCAATTTAGAGGTCCTTATTTTTGGGTTTTTTTATTCCTTAAAAGTCCTTGATTTTCTTTTAAGGAAATGTGTACGAACCCTGAAATGTGCCTTCAAGCGAATTTCTATTCATGGAAAATTCAAGTTATTTTTTTATTGGTAGGATAGATTTTGTTTTATTTTCCTGCTATTGGGAATTGTGTGTTAATTGCAAGGAATATATGTTTACTTTCTGTATAGTACGTTTACTATTTCAGTAATGTTTATTATTTTATGCCATGTATGTAGAAATAATCTCAATTCCGGCCTGAGCTGCTAATTTTGTAGAAATACTTGTTGCAGGGGAATGATCCCGGCTTGAGCAACCAAAATTGTAGAAATTATTATGATTATGGCCTGAAGCCCAACATAAGTTGCAGAAGAAGCATTATTTTATGGGCACTCTAGGGGTAATGCACCCAAGACAAAGGATGAGAGACAGAAGTTAAAACTAAATTATTTATTAATTAAAACAACATAATATGAAATAAGAAAAGTATTTACGCAGGTAATTATTTACAGTTAGACAGTTAAGATTTAAGGTTGTTACTCACTTAAGTTATCATCTTGCACATCGTTTAAACATTATTTAACAGTTAACAGCCATTGCCGCCATGCTGACAGGGATGAAAACCCCGTAGCTCATTGCCTATTGCTCACTTACCGCATGACTGGTCTGTTCGATTTCAAAAAGTCATCTCAAGATTTAAACATTACACTGGGTTTTAACGGAGAGCTTACACCCACGCATCACGTGATTACCGTGAGAAAGCGCATGATCTGTATCGTCCGATATCTTTCTGCTGACACCACAATATTCAAATGCGTTTGTACGGAAAGTGAGAGATTATTATTGGGAAGGAATTAAACTTACGCTTTTGAGCTAGATTGGGAAAATACAATTCCTGCGTGTATGCAATTCTGTTGTTTAGTCCGTTTTAACTGGAGGCTTGGAATGAATTTTTGTAAGGCTGTGCAAAAATGACGTACAGAAATTCATTTTTCTAGTTTGTAAGGTTAGAGAAAGAAATGTCTTCCTTTTAAATAACATAGAAAATCTTATAAATCACATTTCTAATTCAATATCCCCGTATGTGCCTGTTTTTATTTTAATGTTTAATGGGAAAAGCTGTATTCTTCTCAGTTTCATGACTTTGAGTAATTATCGTGTTTTTCCTGTACTCTTTCTATTTTCGTTGCTGAATATTATTCTCAATTGAGAATTATCAAGAAAGGGAGAAGTTCGGTATTTAAATGAGCTTTTCAGATTTCATATTGCAAGTGCAGATAAAGATATGCAAACAAATTCAGTTTCTTTTTATCATATTTTTAAGGTATCTTTTTATTAAATGTTATTCTGCAGATGCACTAAGAGGATTAGTTTCGTAAAAGTTGAATTACCTTTCAACGAAGTAGCCTTAAATACATCTAGAAAGGGTTGTGTCTTTGGTTTGCAGAAACTCGACTATTTATTTGTGAGGTGATAATTTTTTTTTGCAGTAATTACTGTCTTTCTAAGTTTATTTGGGAAACAAAACTCCTTACCAATAATTCTGCTCATAAGCTTTATTTAATATTAAACAGGTATTACTGTGGTCTGAATATGGTCAAAATTTTACATTTTTTTTTTTTTTGCTTTCTCGAGTTTGGAATTTCCAGCTTGTGAAATGCAATCGTATCGTCTTTCCCAAATTTTAATTCTATGCAAGATATTATGACAGAATATAGAACAACCTTGAGCATTCATAGCCTCGATGTCATATCGACTGTAAAGTGTTATTTCTTCCCTTTGATACTTTATGCCACATCAGTAATATGGAAGAAAGCACTTTTATGGGACTGGTGCTGAATTTGTTAAACAAAAAAGTGCAAGTGAAGTTTTGGGGGCCGAAAATCTCAACCCTGTTGGCAGAAGATTTTGGGGATAATTTATTAAATAATTTGTCAAAATTCAAGCCATTATTTTCCTTCTAACAGTTTCTCGTCTCTAATGCATATTCAATGCTTCAAAGGTTAATTGAAAAGCCATTGTCTACATTAAAATGTCTTTTTGGTACTTTCCCGTTAGCCGGGCGCAAGCGAAAAATCGCCAAATAATGTAGAATTCCGCCAAATTTTGGCGACATTTGCGCTCTGCGACTTGGCGACATCATTTTAGCTGGGTGCAAGCGAAAAATCGCCAAATAAAGCAGAATTTCGCCAAATTTTGGCGACATTTGCACCCTCTGACTTGACTTGCAATTGGCAACATTTGCGCCCTGCTAATGGAAAAGTACCGTCTTTTTTATTGTGCTGGACATTCGGTTATTATCAAAGATAAATCTTAACGTAGTATTTCTCTGAACTAGAATGCCTTGAAAAACAAGCTAAATTTGGAATTTATTTCTAAAAATTTGGTTAACCAATATAATTGCTTTAACTTATCCTCTTGATTGGCAGCTCCCAACAGAATTTACGAGCCTCTTCAAGATGCCAAATCGGTAATACTTTATCAAATTGCATTCCTAATTTTGAGTATTCCCCGTTTCGAAATTCTTGTACAGTGCAGCCGCCAATTTGTTATTCTTTTTTATATTATTTAAAGTTCACCGGATCTGACCTGCTTCGTGTGCGGCATTCCCAAAATGATCATGGGCTGGGACAACCTCAATTATCTTTTAAAAATTTTAAGCATTTATCTCTTCATTGATTTCAAAAATAATTTCAATAATAATAATAAAAAAAAAAACAGTTTTGGGAGCAACTGCTAGTTTACTGCTAATCTTCAAAAATGTCTTCATTTACCGAAATTATATATTTATATGTATACACTACTAGCCAAAAGTATTACAAGATTTATAAAATGAGAAACTTTTGAAGTTAATTTGAATACAGTAAATTCTCGATTATACGGAATTCAAGTATCCGGAAAGCTCAACTAACTGGAAAAATTAGAAAATGAGTTTTTCTAAAAACTCTGCACGCCAAAATTTAGCACGTTCGCACTCCGTTCCATTGACGCAGACAATTTATTTCTGGAATGCAATGTCCGCTTCACACGAAGGGGCGTAGCAGAAAAAAAAAAAGCAATATACAGTACTGTGACATATACTGACTTGTTTTATGGGGGGGGGGGGTTAAAAAGCAAAAATGAGAACCAAAAAAATAAATAAAAGGTCCTCGCCTTTTGCTGAAAAACGAAATCGCCAACCAAAAAAAAAAAAAGGTAAAGGGGCAGAATCTGTAAAAAAAACTCATGGCCTCATCTTCATAATATGTTTTGTAAATACTGTGTTGTGGAAGATACGGAAGTATTCTTAAAAATTATATTTAATGCCCATTTCAAAATGACAAAAACAAGTTATTTGGCTGAAAAAATCTTTTTTTAAAAAAAAATTAAGGATACCCCACCCCCATTTTTCCCATCACACTCAACTATCCGGACTTTTCAGGTATCCGGAAATCGGCGTTTCCCGAGCATGCCGGTGAGTTAAGCTTTTACTGTACAATGGTTCACAATCAGTTGTGGAGAATCGTGAGACGTGCAATTGTTTGCACTCGCATCTTACAGTAAAGATTTTGTCATGAGGGCTTTTAAGGGACCGCCTAGAAATTGATAAAGATCAAAAGGATTTCGTCTTACCCTGCTTCATAGAAAGCTGATAATGATTTTAAATTTTGATCACTGGTTTTGATTCCTATGCTCTTTGTTTACATGCATATTCGGGAAGATATAAAGGTTTTCTTAAAAAAATCCCTTATTTTTCTGCATGTTTTTTGCCTATAACATGCAGAGTTTTCAAACAAATCATGCGAAACTTACAGAATACAAGTGAATGTATTACATGAGAATGTATTCTGTCTATGTATGTCGTCTTCAAAGCATTATTTTAAAAATTGAAGTAAATACCTTGGATATTTGAGGAAATATGACTAATTGTAGTAAATAATTTTTAACCATGCATGAGCAAAACATAGCGTAATTTTTCTTTCACAACTTCAAAGCCAGATATTTAAGGCAGCTCACATAAAAATTCCAGTTGAATACCAATAATATTTAGAAAGGTGTTGGCATTGCAGCGAGCAAAATTTTTATTGTTCTCCAAGAGAAACAAAATGATATTTTCCCACAAATCTATATTTTTTA
Organism: Araneus ventricosus; assembly: GCA_013235015.1. Taxonomy (NCBI): domain Eukaryota; kingdom Metazoa; phylum Arthropoda; class Arachnida; order Araneae; family Araneidae; genus Araneus; species Araneus ventricosus. The sequence goes on along the minus strand of BGPR01000833.1, from coordinate 309,931 downwards.
AACTTAAATCTTTAAA